>JWZT01000433.1:63674-76384 GCA_000827895.1 Thelohanellus kitauei
ATGTGGTAATTTCTAAAATTTTATAAATTTATATTTAGAAGTGATAAAATTCTTGAAATTTAATAATCGTTGGTTGAAAGAAAACTTTACTTTTTTGACCATAATAGTCGAAATCGTTTCTGTATATTTCAAAAGAAGTTTGAGAAATTTAAAACAGCACATCCATGTTGACTATCAATTTTTAATAGATTAGTCCAATATTTTAGATGAAATCTACTCGTGAATGGATCTAGATAATAACTTATTTAACGGCAATAACCTCTAATTTTTTAAATCAAAAATTTCAGATGATTTCATATAATAACATAAATCGAATCGTTTTTATTCTATTCATATATTTTTGTATAAATACTTACATCCGTACGACACTTTACCATTTTGACAAAATAAACATATGTAAGATTAGATTCTTTGATTTGTTTAGATATTTTTGTGAAGTAATACTCTTTTGAATCATAACCACACCATATCTTGATCTTAAAATATGGTATTTGGACACTTATTAAATCAGAAATCATACCTATTTTCAAATTTTTCATGAAAAAAAGCCTTGAAGTTAAAGAAGTCTAAAAATTAGTAAAAATATAGTTTTTTATGCTAGAAGGTACGAAACACTTTTCTCACCAATAACATTTATTTTTAAAACTATTTAATCAGAAAAATAAAATATATATTGAATTCAGAAATACAATTAAATATTTCAAATTGTCACAAAACTAATCAGTCATAGGTTGCGTGAACACTATATAAAATTTTAATGATCTTACGATCCATATAATTGTATTACTGCATTTTCTCATTGATTTTAGGATTATAGGGTCGAGCCAGAATTTCATACTGTATCTACGCATAATATCTATCAACAATTATCGAAGCCTGATGATTCAGTAAATAAAATGGAACAATATTATTGGTCATCTAATTTTATATATTTAATATAGTGATAAATTTATTTGAATTTAGAGTTGGAATGGAATTAATACAAAGAATATTAGTTTTGATTTTAAGCTGTGGAATTCGAACACTATTCTCACCAATATTCGATTAGTAAATATATTTTCGCTCATGTCAGTCAAATGAATTTTTTATTACAAAAATATATTGTTGGAATATTTGTCACTATGCTTATGTTTTAATAAAAATCAAAACAGCGTGTGAATAATGGTCAGATTAATGTAAATCTTTTAAGAGTTTTGAGAATTCAACTATTTAAAAACAATAATATGAACGAAACTGGAAAATATTTTAAGTAAGCATATTTTGACACACCATAAGATGTTAAGTTAACATAGTTTATCTCTATTTTATTAATGTCAACAAACTTGAGTATATATATGTGTAATAATTGTTAAATAATCATCATTAGATTGAAGTTATATGGATTAAAATTTTTAGGTAAGTTGAATTTTAATAATAGATATAAAAATGTTAAAAATAATTATCAAAAGCAGAGATATCTGTATTTTTACTCATTATAGATCTTAATAATTCAATTCTATCTATATGATTGTTTGTATGCCTTTTTTGAAAACAAATCTGTCAATATTTAAAAGAATATTTATCAAACTCCAACAAAATTATTTCAAATTAATACGATATATAATTGGTATGGAATGGATTCCAAAAATATTTACTCCAAAAAGAAAAGTATTGATGAAGATGGAATATGTTTACTTAGATTTTGTCATAAATCGATTTATTTAACATCAAATTTCTTTTATCAACCCTTAGAATTTTTTTTATTAATTAAATATAAAATAAACGAAGATCATACAAATGTTTTTATCATGTTTACATTCACTAAATATTTTTTTTATGTTCATTCATGTCGAAATAAAACAATTTAATTTCTCAAGCTCTGGCAATGATATGTTTATAACATATATATATTTAGTCGGTGGTAATTATAAACATATTTAGAGTATCATTTTTAAATAAATTTTTTGTGTTATATATTTCTAACTGATTGTCAATAAATGTTTTAATATTCTTTTTGATTCTTTAAAGCGAACGAATGCCGCTTTGTTATTGTAGCTGTAGTTGGCAGAGGAATAGGGTTTAATCTTTAGCAAGTGTGAGTCTTACACTATCCTAATCTGTTCGCAGATGGGTTGCTACCCCGAGTGTGACTATCTCGCGCGTGGAAAACGTCGCAATTGCTGTCAAAGTAATGTCAATGCAGTAATGCACCGGTACAGATCTGTACACCTCCATGACCGTTGTCAAAAACAATTCTTTTTAATAATACGTTTTTTTAAACTAAAATTCAACAATTGAACAACAAAAAGATAATATGTTTTAATTTGTTCCTATCAGCCAATGATAGTTCTGAGATTACTTGAAATATATGTTCACATTTTTACAGTTGAGAAGTATGTAGAGTTTGCAAGAATGTCCGAAAATAAGAAATAGAATGATGAAATCGCTGTGTAAACTAAATTTGTATAAAAATTATTTTTTACGATATATTTAATGATCGAAATTATGATCTGCATGAGAGGTAAATTATTCATATAAATAAAAATATAAGAAATAACTTACCTTTTTGCTGTTAGTTTCATAGATGAGTAATAAAATATAGATAAAATAATTCATTGGATATGTATTTACAAATAACTAGACTACGAGGTATGTATTTTACGAAAATACGATCCGAATATTTTAAAATATTTCTTATTCAATCTAAATAAATTTGACTTTTTAAATCCTAAATTTCAAAAATTAAGAATGAATCTTGAGGATATTTGAAAAACTTTATAACGTCTATTTACAGGTGAAACCTCTTTGAATAAAGGACGACCTTTTTTCAATGGATTAATATTGAATATTTTCATCATCTGACCAGATAATTGAAATCTTTAACACAATCATACACAAATAGATTTCAATGTATTAAAAATTATTGTTTTTTAAACATCAATATGTTTTAACAGATAAATAAGCTCGACATCAGTTATTTTTCATTCAATACTTTTTGAATTCTAATATTTTTGATCATAGATAAATTTGACATAAAACGAAACCTCTCATCTAAGTGTGGAAATTCTTGATAGTGAAATTAATTTTACTAAATAATATAGACGGCGCGAATTATTAACTATATTATGGAAAATATAGGTAGCGATTTATGGACTATATTATTGGACACTAAACGAATGAATACACCACAGTGTCAAATTATGAAATGAAAAATAATAAATAATATTCATATTATTCATACAAAAACTCATTGAAAAGTTGGTAATTTTCAGAATGAAATCGATTATTTTTACCGTATCGTTTGAATGATAATGAATAAAATGTTTAACTCAAGCCATGCAATTTTTTTAAATACGTGTTATTTAAAGAGTGTTTTTTAATATATTTTTGCATTTCTACAAACTTCAAAATATGAAAATTTATTCATAGTTCGAAATCCGTTGGTATACTTAAAAATTCTTTAACGTTTATTTCGCAAAAAATAGAAAGGGACCTAATGTATCCATTATCCTGACTGCGTGTTGGCAAATAAGCATTGTTTTTTATATCGATCTCATAGGAGTTATACTATCATATTCGCATTGACAGATATAAAATGTGTATTCTGATTTTATCAAACTCTTATTAGTTTTAAAAGCAATAGATAATAAAAATGTATATAACAGGAAAATTCATCATTTATACATGGATTTGTTTTATAATTTTTATTTTATAACCTATGCTTGGTTGAATGTATGAATCATTGTTTAAATATGTCCCATCAATAATTATTATTAGTCGTATCGAATTGTTCTTATATTAATCAATATTAATAGATTTAGTTAACTTTTAAGGACGTATATTGAACCTTATAACAATACCTTTAATCACAATTAAAATCATATGAACCTTTTTTTATAGATTGTTTTGTAAATGTAAAATATACATTTTTACATGAACAATTTTACCATTTGCATTTATAATGATTCAGGTATAAATAAAGAAATTAATTTATTCCACCCTGCACATCTACGAAATGGTGTTTCTTTAAAAACTACTTTTTATTGATATTGTACAGTATATCAACAAAATCAAGAAATTACTTCAATTAAAATAACTAGAGGTACAAATGTATACGCCTTAGTTACGTTCCATATTTTTTACCTTTAAAAAAGTAATTAATTTGTATTTATCAACTTAAAAAAATACAACTTATATCAAAGCAGCATACACGATTTATAAGTCTTTGGATTAAAATGTTTTCATCCATGTCAATTATCTCTAAAGTTGGGCTAAGATTTTTTCCATAACATGACATTTTATCAATATTATTCGTGAACCAACGAAATAAATATTTCCTTAAAAAATGTATAATTATACGTCAGTGAAAAAATCTTAAATGATTGAAAAATAACTCATAGTGTCTTTATACATAATTATTTTTACATTATTTTTCTGATATATGAGTATACATACATCATAGTTTATCCTTAAAGATTTCAATAAATTAATGATTATTATTAAAACCGAATAAAAACCAATATTTGAACATTATCCATGTCAAATGAGCTGATTAAACAAGCAAAAAATTCATGACGGTTTTCTCAGTTATATTTATTTTGTGACTCGTATGATGAACAACACAAAAAATAAAATCAGGATTATGAATATTATAAAATGATAAGTAACAACATATAAGCAAAAACTAGTTTATTTAGGTGATAACAATATCTATGTCAATTATATTTAAATTAATCGATCTTGTTCAATTTTGTTCCAATATATTTTCACGCATAATCGTATTCATTTTCTGTGATTCCACAATCATATCTAAGATGAGATTGCTTTAAGTCTTTAAAAATACAGGCGTTTTCTACATAATTAATCTTATTGAAGGACTGTGACGACAATATAGGATCTATTTTTGTGTGACATGCATCATCATCATATATAGTATAATCGTTCCCAGTTACAAATTTTTTGTTTTTTCGTTCTAATATTATCAAAATTAATCACCCCATAATTTAACTTTTTGATGATAGGTTTTATTTGATTTTAACGATTTCTGATGATACACGGGAAAGACAGATGAATTTGTGGAAAAACCTTTAAATATAGTAGAATTTATAGTATCGGTGGTCATTGCTGTTGATCCTGAAATCAGATATAGACATACCGAAATCCGATTGATAACGTTGATGATCGTTGATCAAAGTATACTTGAAAATGATTTTTAAGATTAAATAAATTATCAGAATGGAAAATAACACGAAATTAAGGGCTTTTAAAATTTCTATCTTGATAAATAAAATATTTGATATTATTGAGTATGAGAAAGTACCTGTTTTGAAATTCTTATAATTAAATAATTTTTACAATTGTGTGTAAATTTTCCATAGGTTTGTATGTATCGCAAATTTGAGAACATCGAAATTGATTTGAATCATTTTGGCAGATAATAGATTTTTCAAACATTAAGTTGTTAATGTTTATGACTGTATAGTTCAAAAGGGAGCGATTATTGCCAGTTAATTTACGAATTCTTAAATAATTATGAATAATTCGATCATTTTTTATTGTTGGAAAGCTAAATAAGAAATAAATTACTTGTGAGTGTGGATGATTTCTGAGCATTGATATTTATTGTATGAAGTTATACACGCGAGCTGTTTTTCGGGTATTTCACATTTTTTGGATGAGTTTTTGATTGTGTAACCTTAATATGATAAATCGGTTCATAAAAATCTACCAATCAGTTAAAGCTTTCATTGGATTAATCAAATTATTTATTGTATATTTGTAACAACGAACTGGTTATAAGAACTTCGGAAAATATTATGAAAACAGTGCGATTTCATCTAGAAAAATCCTTTCAACACTCAATGAGTTGACAATTTTATTGTTTGAATGATGCGGTTATTAATCGTATTTTGAAAATATCAAGTAGATTACTGTATTTTCCGGCGTATAGAGCGCCTCCCTATATAAGATACACCATCTAAATTTTCTAAAAGATTGTATTTTGTGCATATATAAGCCGCAGAATTCAAATCTGTTGAAAAAACATATGGCTGATAGTCCGAAAAGTACAGTAAATGGAAAAAATTAATATATGTCCCCCATCGTTGTATAAGCTGATGGTTCAAATCTTTGAAAATAGCCGCCGCCTATAAACCGGAAAGTACGGTGTTTAAAATTCAAAGAAGTTTGTAGTTGTTTTGCATGATTATTACGCTCCATGATGAGTAAAGATTGGAACTGTTATTGTTTAAATACATTTCTTATCCGAAGATCCGATATTAAAACAGGATAAATGAATGTGTATCAACGTTATGAATGTTGAAGGAAATATATTGATAGGTTATGGGTCATAAAATCTCCTGAGTAGTGAAACCATCTCCAGAAATTTATAATTTATGTTCTGATAGCCACGTTTCAACATTCATATAATTCTTTAAAAAGTTTTACATTTTATTTTGTTGAGAAAATATTATATAAAGTTTTAAGAATAGATACCTTGTAGTTCTAATATATCGATTTTATTCATCTCTAACCTTGATAATAAATTTCGAGTTTCACATCTGACGTCAGTAGCGTTGGGAATGGCGGGTTTGGATGGTACTTTAAATCTGCTCGCATGGAAACTGTTTATAATTACAAACTACTTTATATTTAGGTACGATTTGTTAACGGCTGAATTTATGAAGATATCCACATCAATAATTATTTTGCTCTTCAATCTTTTTTCATGTATCAAACCGAGATATGGACGTTGATTTCTAAACAAATGATCCAGACTAATTTGAATATCATCCATTGTGCTGATGTGTAACATTTCAAATAAATCTAAAATAAGAATTCGTGAGATGATATTATTAATCCGTTGAACCGGGGAGACTTTTTCAAATTTCGATGAAAGATCTTTGATGTAGGTTTTTTCGATTGCTTCGGTGAATTCCTTCAGAATATCATTCATAAAATACGATTTTTCTATTAACATTTGTTTTTCAATGAATAAATTTTCAGTAACAAAATCGAGATGTAAAATTGATTTGAATCCAAAGTATACGATTTTATTAATTCTAATAGATAACCCCACTTTACTGAATTCTTGCGTAACAATTATGTTGAGTTTTTTGGATCATCATTTTCTTCTCAAAATTTACTTGATGAATTAAAGTCGTCGGAATCAATTGTTGAATTTTGGTATTGATATTTGTGTAATAATCCACGCCAATATATGACTGAATATTCAAAAAATGCAATAAATATTTCAAAATACTAAATTTTTAGCGTCTATAAATACAAAGAAATTGTAGACAATTAATTAAATGTTTCACAAATCAGATTTTGTTTGTAAATAACCACCAGGTTATGAATTTATTACTAATGTTCCTCTTAACAAAAAAATTCAGATTTTTACAAAATGGAATAGAGATAAGACATGAATCGATTGATTTTATTATTTTAACTCGCTATGTTCGTGTGAGGAAATAAATAACTTCTTATATTATTGAAAATAGAAGTATACAAAGGTTAAAAATTACATTCAAAATTATTTCATTCGGCGAATCTATAACTTCTCAACACTAGTTTATAGAATGATGTTATGGAGATTTGGATCCTTTCCGTAATAATGAAGTCCGATTCCAATCATTGTTTGAACAAAATATCAGAATATTATATGCTTTTGATTGAGGTATCTAATTTGGGTTTTTGCCACTGGGATTATAAACATCAAAGAATCTAGCTTTTATTCAATGAAAATCACAACGCAATATACAAATCAGATCTTATCAACTGAGAAATGTGATTTTGAATGATATTCGTAGAAATTCTTAGATTTGAACAGTATTAATAATCTAAAATAAATGGTGTTATCCAAATTACTTACATTCATTTGACAATATATAAATTTTACAAAAGAGAAGTATGTGATATTTGATTTTTTGGTTTGTTTAAATCCTTTTTGAAAGTAATATTCACTGTAATGTAAACCACACCACATCTTGAATTTAAAATACTTAATTGGAGTACTGATATTAACATTTACAAACCTGATTTCAGAATCTTCGTGTAAAAACGATTTGATGTTAATGAATAACTGAAAATTAATTAATATTCTCAAATAATAGAAGAATCAAAAAGTAACGATTTTTATTTTGTTTCAAATTGTTAACTCCTTTTAAAATATTCATCCATTATGATTTAAATATTTGTAATTTTTTTTGAATATGTACTGTACAATATATATCGTATTAACATTACGATCGAAATATTTTTGATTCAAGTTTAATGATTTGTTTTTTCATCCAAAAAACATGAAAATTTCGAATGGTAAAATATAATCATTCAATTGGGAAAAAAAATATCACAATCAAAAAATAGAATTACAACACAATTTCACTCTTTTTAGTTTAATATGATTTGTGTAAAACGTTATATTAAAATAAGATCAAATGCATCAATAAATAACGATAATCGTTGTTGTAAAAAGTTTAAAAACTCATAATAGGGGCACATGTTTCATTTAAAATTAATAAATGTGTTTTAAAACCCATTAATTTTTATATTTACGGGATGATTTGTGGTGACAAGAAATAATAATTTCGAATTTGGAGACGTGTGACGCATGTTTTGTCATTAAAATACTATGAATGAAATATACACGTGGCAAACTTAAAAAAAATACACTATATATTATCTAACGTTGAAAATTGTAATGTTAAAATAATCTTAAAATTATATTAATGATTGAAAACTTAACGAATATATGACTGAAGGAAAATCAAATTCATATATCGATACTTTTTAGTTCATTATAATTTTATCCCAATCAATAAATTTAAATAAAACTTAAGAAATGTAATCGATGACATGGACATTAATATTTAAATATATGAATAAATCGATATTTTCAAATGATTCAAGAATGGGAATTCGGAATAAGGAAATTCATATCAAATCATGATATTGATGAAAATATGGAAACTTTAAAAACCCTCGAAATTGATGATATATTCACAATTAATGAACATATATTAGTAGATGAAAATTTCTAAATATATTTCTATTTCGAACAAAAAATTGAATCATTTGAACAAATATATACATCTTAACAGGCTCGAGAATATAATTGTCTTTTTTAACAAGATATAAAGATAAATGTGCAGATTTATATAGTTGTTTACATACGTTTGTCTTATTCTCGTTCTGTATAATTATTTTAAATGAAAATTTAAAATCTACATATAATTTTTGAATTATATTTATGCCTTACTATTTATTTTAAATAATTCAAGGGATAACTTGAATGAGATTTAATACTAATTAACTGAATGGTACCCTATCATATTTAAGGAAATCAACTAGAAGTTTATCATTTTTCGAAGAACATGCTAAAAATGATTGATGTTTATCTTGTTTAAAATCTTCCATTTTGTAAGAATTTAAGATAAAGCGTCTAGAATACTCATATAAACTATTTAACCTGTGAGATCATAAACAGGTCTACACAATAGATTCGTAAAACATCGATTAATTGAGATTTTCGTTTTACTTTATAAATATCTAAATTTAAAAAAAACGTCGAATGGTGTTGTTGGGTAACATAGAGCCAAGACCTTCAACAAATCTAATGAATTTACAGTGCTCATTTTATATTTTATGCATTGATTAAAAATTTGGTGATGATAAAACAAAAAATCGATTTTTAAATCATCTGACGAAATTCGATGATGTCATTTTTAATTCCATGCTTGAAATTAGTTTGAAAACATGTAAGATAACGGGGTACATATACACTCTTAATTTCAAAGTATTATTAGATTCTTAACCAGCTAAAAAATCAAAATTGACGATCGTTAACGTTTTCTATCGATTTATGTCAGAAAATTTTTTAAATATATCAATCAACAATCAATCCACTACCTGTAAATAATTTCAAAAATAAAACAATATATTTGTAATGCATAACTATTAAACAGGGATATATAATTTTAATTCACGTGATAAATGGTAAAGTAGAGAGATTAATGCATTATGCGTCAGTATTTTCAGTCATGTTAACAAATTTTAATTTTACATTTTATAATTTCTGAATACTTAAATAATACAGAATCAAAAATAATAGATCATTCAGATTCATGCAACATCCTGTTTCGAGTATCTGTGCCCTATAAGTTTATTTTATTTCCCATAGATAAAACATATGATATTTTTCATGAATGAATTTGTCGAAATGATATATAAGAGAAGCTAATATGTGCTCTTAATACAAATTCACAAATTGTATAATGTCTTCATGAAATTTATATTATACGTTTTATATGTATTGAAACAAGCATCAGATAAATGTATGATACTTAATTCTATTTAATTTCATGTATTTAAACGTATCTATTCACAAACTCCGAATACGATATTAATAATTTAATTAATCAACAATCAAGATTTAATATTTATTATTTTTAACTTTTGAAATTTTAACTAACTGAATCATTTTGACATATTTCAATAAAATCCGTAACAAAACTTTTTCTCTAAAAAATTTATATATTAGAGTATGGAAAATCATATAAGTCGTATCAGATAAAAAAAACGGCAATTAAACATTATCTAGATAATTGATGGGTAAATTCAAAGTCGATAAGAAAAATTGATAAGAATCATGAATTTAATATATCTTACCTTGATGCTTTTATATCCATTTAGAATTAATAAAATGGTCAGGAAATACTTGCTCATTTTAATAAAATATCATAAAATGAATAATCGATGTATTTGCTTCTTTACGAAAATTCAATACAAATTTTAAAAATAACATGTTATTCAAAATGAAGTTAATATTTGTATATAAATCCATTTAATGAATAACATATTAAATGAAAATAACCGATATTTGAAATCTTCATCTTGTGTATTTATATTTATTGTATCTTTGAATAGAGATCGATGTTTTTCAATGGATTAATGTTGAATATTTACATCACGCCACATGATAATCCACATTTTATATCAATCTGATTCATAAACAATTTGATTTCAAACTTACAGAATACGAAATAAACGAGATTAATCATTAACCTAAATTATCTGATACCTCCTATTATTGTACATATAAGATATATTGATAACAGTTAAAAGATTCGGCGATGTATTTATAGATAGATATTAACATACATCTAATGTTTTTATAGAACGGAGGGAGTTCTTTACAGTAGAATTCGTCTTTAATCTCCCTTTTCACTCATAATCCTTGATCATATTACAAATTTAGAATTAATGTATTAAAATCCTATCTATTTAGCAGAAATATTTTTGTTAAATGTTTAGAAATAAAATCATCAAAAAAATTCTACAAAATAAATTCTATCACAGGCATACAATCAATTTTAGATGTAAAACGTATACCCTTTGGTAACATATGTTGAAGAATTACCGAATAATTGGAATGTCAAATTATGAAATGGTATTTTCTTAGATATGATGATATTTTTCATTTAAAAACGGGGTATTAAAGTTGATAACTTAATGAAATATATAGCTCATCTTTCCTCATACACAAATGAATGATATAGCTTCACAACTGAAATCTATCATTATTTTTGAAAATAATGTTTGTTAAGACGATTTTTTAGATAAATCCCATATAAATTTACAAATCTGCAAATGGTAAACTTATCAACGTATTCATGAATATTAAATTGATAAATGCTAACCACCGGTAAAAGAAAACCCATTAAACTATATATTATTAAATGAATCTGATATCCAGATTTTTTATATTGTTGGCGAGGGAAGTAATATACATATCTTTATTTGAATTGGCGTCTCTTTTGTCCAGCTTTTGTAGTTCAATCTTAGCTTTTTGTATAGAACAAATATTTCAAACTTTATTTCTCCATAGTTCATTTCTTATTGAAAAAAGTAAAGAATTTTAGAAAATACTGATCACAAATTTGTTAAAAATGTTTACTAAGTGGCTGCATCATTTGTTTTTGGGTATAAAATATTCTTTGATGTTATGTGTCGATACGTTCATGTAAATATAATAATATCGCCATTTTAAAAAATATGAAACAATAAGTTATGAATTTCTTTTACATTTCAGAATATGTGAGATAGATTTCGTGATGTAAAACAGTTTCAGGACCGTTTAATGATCTCATAGATACGAGTTAATAATCGACGTGAATTTTTTGCATCGATTGACGGGTAAATGTAGAAATCTGTTCTCATCATCAAATATAAGAATACATGATTCATACTATAAAGTCGTGGTTTATTTTTTTAGATAATGTGTAAATTTGAGCCCTATTATTTTAAAAGAATCACATATTTTTATTAAAAAATGTAATAAATGAAACGCTGATCAAATTTAAAAATCAAGATGATTATATCAAAAGATCATTTTCATACCAATGCTTTTTTTCATTCAGATGGATTATTTTATTATCATAAGCAGATAAATTATTGATCAACAAATAAAGATTTGAAACATATATATCGGGTTTAAATGATATTTTTTACGATTTGAAGCAGCGTGGTGTTATCTGACTTAATACATCTGTTTGAGTTCAATTTGGGCGTCTAGTAATTTCAATTTGGTGATAGATAAACAAAATAGTTTTGAAAATATAATAATAATTAATTCTTCTATTCTAAATGCCTTCTTTGGATGGATTTGGAAATTTATCTCTACTACTTTCGAACCCAACCATGACAGTCTGTTTATGATATTTTGGATGCCG
>JWZT01000433.1:101943-125217 GCA_000827895.1 Thelohanellus kitauei
ATAACAGATGTCACTATCAAATAAGGTCATAAATCCGATAATTTTCTTATCGAAAAATATTTTTTATGGTTGAGATAAATAATTCTGTAAATCTAGAATAGTCAGGTAATTTGGATCTCATAATTTCTGCGTATAACAATTTTCATTCTTTGAGATACTATTTTGGATGTCTATCAAATATTTATCCTTATAAATTTATGATTTTAAAAGTCTCATGTTAAAGTATTACAAATGATTTGAATATATTCCCTTGTAGTCAGCATTATGAAATCATTATTTTAATCATTTAATTTTTGCACCACATCGAGCAATAAAGTCCAGAATTAATTTTTGGGTGTTAGCTACACAAAAGCTGATCCGTGGATTGAGCACCAGCATTTTCGCGTATTTATCGCTCTTGTCAGAGCCATATTTGATAAACTCACTGCTTTTAACAGATTACAACAAAAACAACCACTAAACTTCGCCACACTATATCTATGTTGGCTGATTTGCTTTTCCTCTTTGGGAATAAAGTCATTTAGTTTCTTTTGCCAATTCTTGAGAAAAGGCTAAACATACACCCTTATACCTTTCTAAAAAAATAATTTGTGGATTCAATTTGATTTAGTGTTTGTTTTGATTTTCATATATAATTTATAAAAATTGATTAGCCAGCTTTGCAGTTTATTTGACATTATTTTAAACATAAGAAAAAATGGATTTATTCTTATAGGCATCGTGCGTTTCAATCCATGTTTTATTTAATATCATGTAAGCACGTAGAGGTGTTCTACAGGAATCCTGAGTTCCTGAAAATAACTGTTTAAAACAAATAAAATAATTCTAAAATCTAGCTATACACCAATTTTATTTCTTGAAACCACGGAAATCTACTGTAGTCCCTATTTTTAGAGTAAATAAGGAGATAAAAATATCTTCTACACCTTATTTTGATCAAGGCATAGAAAATCTATATTGTTAATATCAAGTAAAATTTTGTAAATATTTGCTGAATGTCTAATCAATATATTTTGGAATATTGATCGACCAATATTTGATATTTTTTGTTTACTCCCAAATATTCGGAGTTAAAATTCTTATCAGTAGAAGAGAGCAATAAAAAACGAATTATCACATCTTATTCTCATTACGTAACAGAAATTCATCTGGTATTGTATAAACTATATTCCTTTTAATGCTGAAAATATATTTTTCTAAGTATTTATTATTTAGACAAGAATTTAAGGTGTTGGCTGTCTGTCAAAAATCACATTTTTTTAAATCTTTCACGATTTCCAGTAAAACGACTCGAATTTTCGGATGGAAAATTTACGAAAATCTCTAAAAATTAACGAGAATAATCAGAATATAAGTCTACATGAAAAATTTTGTATGAAATTATGTCTAATTAATCTTTGGGAATGAAATTGTAATAATTTTTAAAAACAAATTTCATTATTTTTAATATTTCTAATCTGTTGCAAATATATACTTTTTATCAATATCTATTCTCAAATAATTGAAAAATTATCCATCTTCTTCATTTGTCCTTGGGACTTTGTTAGGTTAACATGAGTCCAAGAATAGAGCGAACCATATGTAGCAATAACTCTAAGTTTAATTAGTGATTTCAAAATACAATTTGCTCGATAACTTTGATTTTAATGAAACGCCGGTTGAATTATTGTAAATTGCTTAATATTTTGAAAAAAATATTTTGATATTTTTTTATTCGAGTTTCAAAATTATTTATCCTACTTAACCTCTATGCCGGCCCGAAATGTTTAAAAAAACAATAAGAAAGATTAAAGCTATTATTGATGGATTTTAATTTTAAATATTTCTGAATAGATTATAAATATAAAAATATATCATTTTTGACAAGTTTAATGAATTCCATTATATGCATGTAATTATTCAGCCAAATTTTGTATATTTTGTACCGTAAAAATACTTTTTATATTTCGAGCATTTTTAGATGCATTTGTTGAATGGATTCACAAATCAGCAAATTTATCCCTATCCTGTCAAATGTTTGGTAATCATAGGATACATTGAAATCTTTATAGCTAACTATAACTATGTCCCTTTCTGGTTCTACATTATGAGTTAATTATTCTACGGTCTCGCTTCTGAACAATCCAACACGGAAACAAATAATAATTTCTCGAAACGAGTACCATACCTTGAAGCTGAAAATTTTGACCTAATTATTGCATTGTTATGCCTAGAAATGGGATTCGTTTAAATACTTTAAATCTATGTACCATGGAACGTAATTAAAACTACAATTTGTATCTCAAATTGGATAATATCAGTTTCTACTAAGTCTTAAAATATCATTTTGCCTCTCATTTTAATACTTTAACAATTTTGTATTAATAGTCACTGAGTATGAAAATCTTGGATTTTTTTATGAAAGATAAAACGAGGATTGACGATATCTATCGTTCAATATGGCTTTTAATTTTCGAATATTGTTTGTGTATCTCTAATTTCAGTATGTTGCCATGTATAACCGTTTTTTTTAACAACAAAATTAACATTAGCTTGTTCTAATTATTTTATCGTTTATAAAATCACAATTTTTAATTTCAATATTTTTATCGTCATAAACTTGAGTTATACTCAAATCTTCATATAAACAGTCCTGCGTTTTTTTAGGGAACATTCTACAAATTAATGATTCATTGGTTATAGGGTAATTTGTTTTGTGGGGTATTTATGGCTAATTGTGCCTATTTATTTATTGTTTTCAAGCCATTCAAGATTATCGTGATAATATTTAAAATCATACATTCATTATTTATTGAGTTTCTATCAACTTCAACGCCTACTTATACTGTTAAAAATGCATTGAAAAATAGCTTTTACAAATTTGATCAATGTTTATTTTTTTATTTCTCTGGAAGTGTTAGAAATTATGTTTCTACAAAATTATATTAAAATAAAATTCCTTATAAATTAAATTAGGCATATTTCTAGGTTACGCTGGTAAATTACGTACATAATTAAATCCACCTAAATAGATATTTGTACTCATTTATTGAATGGAGATCAGCAACTGCAATAAGAATTTTTAAAAATAGTAGAATCTTACATATTATTTAAAAATGCTAAGTGTTTCACTTCACCTCGAATGATTTTGTTATATAATAAATTATTGTATCAAACACTACCACAGATGCATTTTGGGAAATTGATATTTCTTTTTTAATTCGTGAAATAAAAACATAGAATATATATTGATATTGGTTAATTAATCATATACCGTCAACTCCGGTAAACTGCACAGCCTCGGGGGGAAGAACAAACGTCCATTTAACCGGAGTAGAGTGTAGTTTAAGGCGAAAAACCGTTATAAATATTAAAATTTGCAATTAATCCTTATCAACATTCAGTTTAATGATTCGCAATATATTTTTATTCTGAACGTTATAGACATCATTCAATACAAAACAAAATGAGGTTTGTGAGCTTTCCTAATGTATTCATTCCTTTCCATTTTTAATTCTCATATCTAGCTATGTTCGTTTCAGCATTGAATTTGAAATGGTATTTTCTAATATTTAAATGGAAAACTGGTCGTACGTTACACGTCGAAGAGAAAAATCAAAGATTTGTAAAAAAAAATTAATAAAATAATTCTGTAAACACAGAGAAGCACTCATTAAATCATAAAATAATCTCGTTCGGAATGAGGTTAGGTGTTGATAAGGTAATATGGAGATGGATAAGAAGAACACAATGTATGAACAGGTTTTTTGGCCTTAAATTGTCAATGCTAGAAATTTCCACGCTAGCCAGTTAAATCTGCTATGGCTTGATGGACGGAGGAAAATTACTGGTTCAATTTTGCTTAGAGCCAAGGGGCTATAAGTCGTTTCAGACATTTAAATTTTTATTAGTAGGTGTAAGCGATGAAGAGTTGAGGTCTAGAACTAGGGGCGTGACCTGATTAATAATAGATAATCAACAGATTCCATTATATTAGTAATATCATTTGGTCTCGTGTATGTGCCATCATCACAAGTCAACAGTAAGCGATTGGTATGCAGGTATATGAGAGTTAAACTTCGTTTTAGTCAATATTTTCAACATAAATTTTAACCACAATTAAACAAAGAAAAGCATATGAAAATTGAACAAACTTGAATTTTATGTGATCAATAGTTATTTTCTTTCCCTATGATCACACAAATACACTGAATAAATGGAGCCTTTTGGCATAAAATTGAATTTTAAAAGGTGACGATATGGTTTGGTAAGTGAATGAAGATATTTGTGCATGCCAAGTACTAGATCTCTAAGAAGTTCATTAGATTGATTTACCACCGTAATTCGTTCTAAAAAATATACAAATGGTTATTAATCACTTTTTAATGTTTTAGTCCTGTGGCTGCTAACATTTATATAGGATTTCTCGACTGTCAATTAAATTTTTATTGCATAATAATTTATTATTATTTACAGGAAATATATGATTTAAATGGTACTAATTGGTATGATCCTCTAAATTCAACGTCATATTTGAACATTGGTCTAGAGTATCCCACGCAGCTAAATGAAGGGATTTCATTTAAGTTTGATCAGATTAAATTGAACATTTCTGCTTTCGATAATTGGTAATCTGCCTTTACACATGTGTCCATTTTGAAAGAAGGTATTCAGTCCATTTAGCATAGGCGAGTAAGGTGGGTGGGTAATGGGTTAACTTTAGATAAATACTATGATTTAAAATCAGGTCTACATACTGCGATGCCTACTGTAGTGTTATGTCATTTAGGGTAGAAAATTATTTTGAAATAATTTTATACTCTTTTTCATGAAGTAGAAAAATGCTAATTTAGACTGGAAAAGTGATAAAATTGATATGGAATCCTTATATCTTTAAAGCACTTAAATTTTGTAAAATAATGAACAAAAAACTATTTTTAAACTCGTACAAAATATTCTACAGTTTCATATTTTTAATCGAAAATATGTGGTGATCTTGGATTCAAATATTCGATGTCAAACCAGGCGTTAATTATGATTTTACCTTACCGTAATTATCTAGTCTAAATTTTTCGGCTTGACCAGAAGGAATGATAATAATTGGAAATGAATATTCATCTAAAAAATTAATAATTTATACTGTACGTGCTATTATATAGGTCAAAATATGAGTAATCATCTATTTCAAACGGATAGGACGAATACTCGATTAGTGTTTGCTGAATGAATGGTATCTCCGGTTTAGATTCAGTTAATGGAGTAGATTTTGTTGTAGAGTTGAATCCAGATCTCATTGTTGATTCATTTTGTGAGGTTGTTTTATTAGTAGGTTCAGTTCTTGTCCTAAATTCGGTTGTCGGCGTTAGTTCCCTTTCTACAGTAGAATTTGTCATCGGAGAAAATTCCGTTAAAGGTCTAGAATCTATATTAGTTTTAGATTCTATATCAGCAGTTGAATCATTTTTATCAGCAGGTTTCGTTTCTTGTGTAGAATCTGTTTGGATAGATTCTGTTCCAACTGAAGATTCTGTCGTTTCTGTATATTTTATTGTTTTTGAAGACGTTGCCATGACTTAAAATGATTTACAAAATCTAAATCTAGAAGAAACTACCAACATGTACCATGATATGTTGTTGTCTCGTTATCCTTTGGAGGAGGAGTAAATTCTTGAACTTATAAATGGGATTATACCAGGGATTTTAGTTGAAAAACAACCAGCATGTGGGCAAGTACGTGAAGGGATAGGAGTTGATATTTTAGGATTATACCTTAATCAACAAAAATTACTTTTACTGTTTCAAATGGTGGGTAACCAGTTGGGACAACGTAAGGATCCTGTATTTAACAATAAATAACGAAAATTGTAGTTAATTCCCACTGGTAATCTTCATAGTTATCGTACTCACATTCTGGAGCTCCAGTAACCTATTGTACTTGATGAAAAGAATACAGTTTCGTTCAATCCGTGAAATTTTATATTAAGAAAGCATATTGAAACATTCAAATAATAATTTCCCACTTGAAAAGTACCAGAGAAATTTAGATATTTGTTTTGAAGAACTATGTTTCTCTGAAAACGTAAAATTTCGTTTATTTTTTCAACTATGAATAAGTATTCTCGTTAACCTGTAACTTACCGTTCTGAGTTGAATCGAATTCAGCCTCGAATCGTAACAATTCGATCCCTTTATTTTTCACCAATTGATAAAAAAGGGTGATTTGTACACTATCAATTAAATCATTGTTTGCACGCATAACTAATGCATTTTCAGTAAGAATGATTTCATCGGTTATTTCATCTTGGCTAAAAAAATAATGAGATCTGTGAAAAAATATCCTACGTTTCGTATTTCAGATTTAGATGAATTTGAATATTTGCTGTGAGGTTAATATCACCTAATTGTAAAAGTATGTTCTGTCCGAGATAATAATATACCTTCACCGACAGACCAATATAAAACAACCAGGTAAAATATATTAACAATGAATTAATCATGGCTGATTTCATTTGTTTTACAACGCAACTATTAGATAAAAGCGATATCTTATCAATTATTACCCAAATTTATGTCATTATCCTATCGGTTTATGGATACAAATCCCTATTTTTGTGTTCTCAAATTACACTACATTGTCTGTTTTTAATTTAAGATAATAGGTAATGAATGAAACAGTAGGCAACATCTACTATTCTGTAATAAACTAACTAAATTATAATTAAAAACGTTTTATTTTTTGGTAATTTGTAACGTTTTTTAACAAATTCATTTATTTTATCGTGTCAAACTTCCTAGATAATGATTAGTGAATTTCGGATTACATGAAAATATAAATCGATCTCCAATTTGTAGATTTTCACAAAATGATCAGTTTGTCAAGTAAATGATATTTTTAGAAACATGTATTAATATATCTTGTTTAATTTTTGATCATTTTCGAAACAAACCTAAAATTAAAACCACTCTAATACCGAAATATATCGCTTTTTTGGTTTTCATCCAAGATCAGCGGCATCTAAAGGGCTCTGCCGCATATAAAGATTCTTTGATATTTGTCTATTTAAAAAACTTTTTATCATTAAATAATTTATACGTTAACTTATTTTCAATACAATTTTCGACATTTCTTGGAACAAAAAGGAATAACCCAATATAAAATAAGATTTCCGCGATTCAGGATTAAATCATTGTTTTATAAAATTGAAATGATCACATAAAAAACTTATCATGTTTTAATTTTAAAAAATATTTAACGTTTTAGGGTTCTGAATTTTAATCTTTAGAGATATCGATGAATTTTCATCATGCATCCTTTTGAAAGATTCATTATTTGGTGAAATGATTTCATTATAAAAAGTAATGATAGTTTATTCATATTGATAATCCTATAAATGTAGCCCATTCAATTTAATAAATATTATTCAGTGTTATTATATTTTGTACTCTCCAACGTGTTCCATTATAAACTATCTGATATTTTCTGCTTATTCCTCATCGAATAATAATTAATTATCAGGGTTTTCATCCATAACCATGCAATTTAAATTTCACCTTTAAAAAATCAAGTCTTTTAATTCTTAATAACCATTTGTAACGCGAACTATAATTTAAAAGAAAAATTTATCGTTAATATCTTCTTTACTTAAATATGAATCTATTAAGCTTGTTGCCAGTTAAAATATCCCATCGGTCCCAACAAGTTTAAGAGGTATATGACAAAAATATTACCTACACGAATCTACTAGGATTTTACCTGTTATCTCTTAAGCTTGGGCCCTAAATCTACATTCGAGGATAAACCTTACGTCTCGAAATAGATATAATGATTCAGATATTCTTGTGGGATTTCCATTAATTCAAAAATTTGGATAAAGTTTCTTTCCTAATTGCGATTATTCATTTTTTTAACTATCCTCCACAGTCGTTGGGTACCTAGTATGTTTAAATTCAATTTTTTCTCAATTTTTCATAATTTTGTTTCAACACAACATCATTGTTATATGTGCTCAACTCAAAGAACCTTCGTTTCTCAAAGAATGTGGTTCAAATATATCACACTCGTTGGCGCCTATAACTTATTCATTTGACAGCTTTGCAAATTTATAACCAAAATCAATCCCCAGCATCTGCTCAATAGAATTTCGTTGCCATATATTAATTCGTCCTTTGTGAATTAATTCACCTGTTATCAGTTTCCTCTAGTACAAAAAAAGCAAATAAGCGTAAAAACCTAAAATTTCTTGTGAAACTACCATATGTATATGATTAATTGTTGTTTTTTAAATTTCCCTTATAGTTTACAAAAATTTTAAAACATTAGCTTAAAGATTATCAGTGATTACTATTGAACATAAAACAAGAATTTATTTTCGTAAACTTTGTGCATGATATTCCGCTATTAATAGGTTACCATTACAGCATGAAGGTGTTTTGTGGTAATTTTGAGGTCTATTCGGCTACTTTAATAAATTGATAAAAACTCATTAACTTCGGTTGAACTCATATATTTAAGACTAATATCAGATCCTTAATCGATAACGAAAAACGTTGAATAAACATAAATAATCTAGTCAAAATTATTTATCATGTTTGATAGTCAAATGATCTTCAAATTTGATTTCATTCTTTTTTCGATGATCGTCTGCATAATTGTGAATGTGTAATTTTCGATGATTTTATAGTTGTCAATCAACAAATAAGGTTGTTAAATAGTGAATTCATTTACGATTAGTGTGGGGTGATGTCTCACATTTTTTGTATTGATAATAGAATAAATCAAAACTGGTATTCATCATGGTCTGATGCAATATAAGATAAAATTGTTCTCAGAAGCTCCGAAATAACTCTTGAGTAGTTAAATGAATGTATGATGAAAGCCTGTTTTGATTCCTCAATGGAATCTCTCAAAAATCATAATTCATTGAAAAGGTGTATTTATCTTAAGTACATTTAGTCTTTAGAGACAAAATTCTCCATTTTTCAGTTTTTAGCATTCAGATAGAACATCAGCAATAAGTTTAAAAATTATTAAACAAATGAGAAAGAATATAATTTGTTCTCATAGATATTTCGAACAAATTTACAGTCTGCGCATGCTGTTAAAATTTTAATCGAAGGTCTAAAACCTTCAGCAATTATATTTATATCCTGCGATAAAAACCATAAGATTAGATGAAATTAAGCCTGACGGTTCATTTTCTATTGATTAGAGTTTTTCTGTATGTTTTGAGGTTGTCTTTTTTACAAATAATTTCCATTTTAAAAGCAAATTTTTCATTTTATTTAATAAAGAAACTGTATGGCACCAATAACTTATTAGATACTCTTTACGAAACTAAATACAATGGAATCTTTCTTTTAAACAAAATAGGGGCTGATTTTATTTACTATCTAATCTAACAGCTTATATCCCAATACTTTCTAAAAATTTTGTGACATTTTTAAATGGCGATATAATTACATCTGGTTTGGTTTTTTGGTTCAACGTTTCTTACTCCTCAACAAATGCACAAAATACCTTTCCCCTTGCTTTTCAAAGTTTATTCATTTTTTTTCATCAAATTAAAATTAGATTAAATGGAAAAATACATGATCAAAGCAATATTTAGATTATAATGCTTCCATTATAAATACATGAGTTTTTCTATGTTCAATATAATGACCAAATTTTAACCAAAAGCAGAATTTTTAACGTTTAAGGAATTAGAACATCACAACCTTTCAAAATAATTCCAATGATTTGATTATGAGAATTAATCGGTTGATAAATCACAACCAACACTTCTTTATTAATTTATCTTACGCTAAATTTTATTTTTGACTACCTAGAAATCTGTTAAATTAATAATTTATGGTAGGTTTTATAGGAACATAGATATATGTTTGTATATTTTCTCTTTATACAATCATCTTAACAACTATTTGTACAGATATGTCCTTGTAGAGTAATAGATTCGTACATAAAATCACTCCAAATAAATAAATGTTTTTAAAATAATAGTGGAAAATTGTTATGAATACGCGGATTACAACTTTAGAATAAAAATATCAAATTCATTCAAAATACAAAAATGGAATCTTGTGATAGGAATTAGCCCACATAATTCTGGTATGTGGTAACCCATCTTAAATTAAGCTTCTCCATGGATTCTTTATTGATAACATTTTATATATTATTTAATTTTAGGTAATTTTATTGTGTATTAGACTACTTTGTGTATTTATTACCACAAAAAATGTCTATGAACAGTTGATAATTCTACAAACCTTTTATTTTTAGTTACAAAGTCTTTTTGACAAATTTAATCAAAAAAAACAGCTCATTTATGATGATTCAGTTAAACAAATCTTAGTGAGTATTCAGTGATGACTATTAAATATTTATATCCTTTAATATTTTATAATCTTAATCAAAAATTGTTTTTTATTCTTAAAAGTTCATTCAATCTATTATTGTTTGACTACAAGTTTTGTTCAAAAAACTCATATAATCATGTGAAATCCAATTCGGAGATTAGATAATGAGATAAAAATACCTCATACACCTTATTAAGATATTAAATTTGTAGATACTGTGTAATGTTCACTCAACAACAATTTATGTAAATAAACATATCTGATCAATAGGTAGGTGAATATTCCTCCGATAATATTTAAATATTTCGTTTTTCCTCTTTAATATAGATGTAAAAATGTTATTGGTCATAAATAAAAATAGATTTATTTACAAATTGTGATTTTAGTGAATGAATCGCGATACATATATCATCACCAGGTCACGATATAAGAAAAAACTACAACAAAGTTGATATTTTTGAGGCGCGTTAAATCGAATAAATAGCTTTTGATTTCCATTTTTTGGTAGAGATGCCAGAATTTATCTTACATTAATTTCCTGTCAATCTTGCACTTTTGTAAAATTTTAATGGAAAATCAGCCGAAACAAAATGTCCAACAAAGGGGAAAGGTATTATTTATAGTGGAGTTTGACGTAAAAATCAAGGAAAATTAAACGAAACGCTAGACGTCACTGACGTAATTGACCAATCAAATAAAATATTCAGATATACTCATTCTATATTGTGTCAAATGGGAGACAGCAAGAAAAACTTATATCATGTGTTGAAAATTAGAAAGGACGATTCAACTAAATTTATATTCAAAGAATACACAGTAAATTTTTAATACCTAAAAGTCATTTTTGGAACAGAAAATTTTCATTTGGTAGGAATTTTATTTTATGGTTCGATTGATCAATATTTGTAAAACAACTTCTTTTAAACGCAAGAATAAATCCAGATTGAAAAACGTCATCTATTTTATTCGTCTTTATCATAATATATAAAAATACTCACTAGATTGTGTTTACGGATGTGACTAAAAACTTTTTAGCATCCGCAGAACGGAAAATTGGTGGGCTAACTAGATTAATTCAAGAAATAAAAAAAATTCCTTCTGGATGATATTTGTTAGATTAGCTAATGTTCAATAAAAATTTTAAAATGGTAAAAATTGATTGGTCAAATCTATACCAATGTAGTTTATTGTTTCTAACAAACAGACTTCCGCAACCCAGCAAAAGATAATTTCTTTTTGCACCTTTTTATGTCTCATTCCTCCATTGATACCTCTCTTAACGAACTCTATTAGTTCTATTAATGTTTTTAAATGAACCAAAAGTGTTAAAATATCCCCTGGAAATCATATATCGTTTTTACGTCTCATTGAAAAATCAAGAATTCGAAATAAATAAAGACAGAGTAGTTTAACGGCCCTAAAATTTTGTATATCCACTATAGCTAAAATGATCTTTATTTATAGATGAAGTTATATGTTTGGAGTTGGTAAAAGAAAATGAAGTGAAATTAGACATACGATCTATGAGCATATCTATTCCAATATTAGTTCTCTCAGCCAAAAATTTGAAATTCATCACTTGGCAAACAGGTAAAAGAATTGAGCATATAAAATTACAAGCCTAATGATCTTGAATTACGGGACTTATATATTTAGATACAAAAGGAAAGTTTTTTGGCAAATTTCGGTTTGATAATGAATTGAGAGGTAAAATTCAGTGTTTATAGTAATTTTCAAATTAAATTTCAACCACCAGTAAACACGAAGCCTATAAAATGGTGACGAAGCACGACTATGATGGAAAAACATTTACTTCATTCGTGCTAATGACCGGAATACAGCTGACTGTATTAAGTATTTTTGACACAAAATTTGATTTTTTCAATGAGCCTATATTGTGATTGTTAATAAGTTGAAACTCGGAGATACTCAAGAGATCGCAGATAATATTGTTAAGTGATAAAACATCGAAATTCGTTCTTAAATATATTTAATTTCAGATGAATTTTGAACTTTTTACTAATTCGCTGGGCTTGTGGCATTTCTACAAATAGTGAAAATATTTGATTTTACAAATAGGTTTACAAAAGCTTTGACTTGAAAGAATATTTTATTTATTCATATATTTGATCGAAAATTTTCGATCTTTAATTTACCTTAACAGTTCAAAATCTGACCTTAATATGATTCTTACCGCCACCATAAAGCTCTTGTCTTAATTCTACTATGTCTTCTCGAGGAATGTTGTGAAGTGGAAAGGTAAAATCTGAATATTATCAGTAATGTTTACCATCTGTGCTATTAAGGTCGGCATACAATATGCCCCCTATATCATATGGTTGCGTCAAATAATCAGTTTGTATTTGTTCAATGAATATATCTTGTGTGGATTCAGTTAATTGGATAGATTCTGTTGTAGAAGTGAATTCAGTTTTCATGGTTGACTCTTTTTTTGAGGTATGCTCTATTTTTGGAGTAGTTTTAGTTGTAGTTTCTGTTGTTGGCGATGAGTCCTTTTCTCGTGTCGATTCTATTGTTGTAGAAGATTCCGTTTTCGGTCCAACGTCTTTTTTAGTAGTAGATTCCGATTTCGGAGTAGATTCACTTGTCGAAATAGGTTTGGTTTCATATGTAGAATCTGTTGTTGTAGATGATTCTGTTGTTATATAAGATTTCGTTGGGGTGGTAGATTCTATTTTAGATGAAGACTCTGATTTATCAGTTGATTTTATTGTTATCGGAGAAATAGTTTTGGCTAAAGATGAGTTTGAAAATCTAAACATGACATAAGTAACTAACCTTACAAGTATATTTTGTTGTCTCATTATCCTTGGGAGGAGGAGTAAATTCTTGATCATATGAATCGGATTATACCAGGTTTTTTAGTTGAAAAACAACCAGCTGGTGGGCAAGTACGTGGAGGGACAGGAGTTGATATTTTAGGAGTATACCTTAATCAACATAAATTACTTTTACTGTTTCAAATGGTGGATAACCAGTTGAGACAACATGGGGATCCTGTATTAAAGAATAACTGACAAAAATTGTAGTTAATTCACACTGGTAATCTTCATAGTTATCGTACTCACATTCTGGATCTCCAGTAACCTATTTTACTTGATGAAAGAATACAGTTTCGGTAAATCCGTCAAATTTTATATTAATAAAACATAGTGAAACATTCAAATAATAATTTCGCACTTGAAATGTACCAGAAAAATTAAGATATTTGTTTTGAAGGACTATGTTTTTCTGAAATCGTAAAAATTCGTTTATTTCTTCAACTATATTTAATTTTTCTCATTAACTTGTAACTTACCGTGTTGAGTAGATCTGAATTCCGCCTCAAATCGTATCAGTTCGATCCCTTGATATTTCACGAATTGATAAAACAATGCGATTTCTACTCTATCGATTAAATCATTGACTGCATGCATCAACAATACATTATCAGTGAGAACGATATCCTCAGATAGTTCATCCTGGCTAAAAAAATAGTGAGATCTGGTAAAAGAATATCCTACGTCTCGTAGTTCAGATTGAGGTGAATTTGAATATTTGCCGTGAGGTTAATATCACCTAATTGTAAAAGTATGCTCTGGATGTCAGAATGATATACCTTCAGCGAAAGACCGACATAAATAAACCCGGTAATATAGATTAAAAGTGAGTAAATTATGTTTAATTCCATTTTTTTAAAGATCAACTACTACCAAAATAAAAAGGCATTATCCTGTCAGTTTATGGATACAAATACACTATTTTGATGTAGAAAAATCACACTAACAATGTTGGCTTTAAATTAATCTGATAGATAATGAATGAAACTGCCTGTAAAATTTGATATTCTGCAATATACTAACTAAAATATAATTCAATTGTATTATTTTTTATGATTGGTCACATTTTTTCTTCAATTTGATATATTTTATCGTGTCATAATGTATGAATAATGATAATTGCTTTTTAGATTACATAATCTAAATAACATTCGATCTCTGATTTGTAGATTTTTACATGATCAGTCTGTAAGATAATTTATTGATTTCTACACCTGTCAATATATTTCTCGTTGCATTTTTTCATCATTTTTTGCCGCATCTTAAATGAAAAATATTGAAATAACGAAACTCATCAACTTCATGTTTATCAATCCAATCTGAGCATATCACATTCACTAATACCCTTAAAATAATAACAGTCGCGTTTTTGTTAAGCAACATAAACTGTCGAGTGTTAAATAATTGATAATTTTTCTTCATTCCCGTACAGAATTGGAATTAGAATTTTTTTAGAGGATAGCGATTATCGCGATAGATAAACGGTATGAGCTTGATTTAGGATAGACCCCGTGTTTTAAAAAATCTTAATGATAATTTACAAAATTGACCATTTTTATATTTTTAAAGATATTAATCATGTTCATGTTGTGTATTTTAAATCATATTTTTTTGATGAATTGTCAACATTAATATTTTTAAGAGCCTTTATTTGATCACAGTAGACGTAAGAATATGAATGAATGATCGCATTTTAGTGTGAGGTTTTAACAACATGTTTCTAAGCTTCTAAAATAAATGTTTTTTGATGTTATTATATGTATAACTCTTGGGCAGACGTCATTTAAAAACAATCTGATAGTTTTTTATTAATTTTGTTGTGTCTTAATTATTCATTTACAGTGTTTCCTTCAATATACAGCCGAATTCAAATTTCAAATCGTTTAAGAATATAATTCAATCTTGGTGTGACTTATGATTCATCGAAAAGAGAACTTACATTTTTAAGCTATAATCAATATTTTATTTCGTATTTACGCAGGCAAACGTATACATATCTTCATGTGGTTTAAATATCCTATTCTGTCATGATTAATTACAGAGGTGTATGATTACTATATTGCTGCTATGCGTGAACTACCATTTTTGTTCTTTCTCATGCCTGCATCAAAAATCTTTATTTACCGATAAAACTGAAGGGAATACATGATAAAATGTGTCAGCATAAAAAACTTCAATTCATTTGATAATTTCATGATCATATTTCTTTTCTCGTCGCTTTAATGCCATTTTTAAACATTCTAACTTATTGATAGAAACCCAATATGATTGGATTTGAATGTTCATAAATTTCGAATTGTCAAATAATTTGGTGTCTGAAAGATTTCTTGTCGATTTTTCATTTTTTTAATAAAAATTGGATTTTTTTCGAATATTTGTAAGTTGAATAATCCTCAAACGTTGTGTTAAAATCATACATGAAAATTTGAGTCTATTACATTGTGGATACATTTTTAAATAATTTCAATCGTTTTACTTTTGAGTCACTTAACGTTATAAAACCTCTACATGAATATTCTTATGTGAGCTCGACTCAAAAGGGTTGTGCTTCTCAATGAATGTGGTACAGATTAATATATCTGGTCCGCGCCTATAGTGGATTCACTTGATAGCTTTCATAAATTTTTCCCAAACCACTCCTGCTCAATTGAGTTTTACCTGATCGGAATTTCGTCTTTGGGAATTAATTCACTTGTTGTCGGTTCACATTCGTAAAAAAAATTAAACGACCTCAAAACTCAAAAATTTCTGAGAAACAAACAAATGGAAAGGAAATCATTTTTTGAGAATGTTTAATTTTCCCTTTTGGTTTTTATATAAATCGAAAAAACTAGCTTAAAGATTTATTCATGATTGTTATTAAACACAAAAAATATAAATTTTATTACCAACCACATTGCGCATAGCTATCGTTTTGTATTAAAGCTAAGATAAATATGGGGGTGTTTGGCGATATTTTTTGTTCTATTCGAGAAATTTAATAAATTAATTAAAAATTCCTTGACATCGGTTTAACTCGCATATTTAAACATTGTGTCAGCTCCTTAATAAATATCTATAAATATTTATCATGTTTGATCGTCTAATCATACTGCCATTTGATTTTTTTCTAGTTTCGGTAATCGTGGCCGGAATTATGAATGTATAACTGTGCATGATGTTATGCTTGTATCTTTACAACTGAAGTTGTCAAACAGTTCATATATTTACGATTTGTGTAGGCTGTTGTCTCAACAGTTTTGGTGTCGATAATAGAAGAATTCAATACTGGTTGTAATCTCGGTCAAAACTAATATGTACATATAATTGTTTTAAGAAATCCAGAAATAGCTCTTGAGTAATCTTCGAAATAGGTCATGTGATTGAGATTTTATTCCTTAGTAGTATCTCTCAAGAATCATGAATCATTGAAAAGTTTAATGTATCTTAAAATAAATTTTGTTTTTACAGCCTTAATCATCCATTTTGCAATTTTTAACATTATAATAGAACATCAGATATCATAAAAATTTGGTTAATGAAATAGAAAGGAAATATTTTGTGTGTACAAACTTTTCCCGATGATAGTTATCTGCGCATGAAGCTAAAATTTTAATGTGATATCTTTTAATACACTACAGCAAATATATTTACTTCATGCAAATAAAAGGAATGGATCGTTTGATGTTAGATCAGATGATCCAATTTCCATCAATTAGAGTTTTTCTGTGTTTTACGGTTGTCTACTTTATAATTAATTTCCAATTTAAAAGAAAATTTTCTCTTTGAGTTAAAAAATAATCTGTGAGTTCTTCATAATCTTTTGGATACTCTTTTCAAATCTGGATAAAGATGAACCTAGTCACTATATTTTATTTAAAAATAGCAGTTAATATCATTAGCTTTATGCCATTTGATGCCATATAGGCTCAGAATTTCTGAAAATTTTGTGAAATTACTATATGATGGTATAAATAGAGGTGATTTCGTATGCTTTGGTTTTACACCTCTAACTCAGTTATAATCACAAAACTCATTTCCATTTGCTTGTCACAATTTGTTCATGTTGCTGTCGTTAAATTTTAATGAACTGAAAATTGATTGATCAACGAATATTTAAATTATAATATTTCTATTAAAAATATGAGTTTTTCTATTTTGTAAATATTGATCATATTTTAACCAAAATCATAATTTTTAGAGTTTAGGAATTAGAACATCACAACCAGTGAAAAGAATTCCTTTGATTCAAGGATGCGAATTTATCAGTGAATGATTCTCAATCAACGCTTTTTTATTCATCATCATCGTTTATCCCATCATAAATTTGCTATTGTTAGTATAAAACTTCATTTAAATTGATAACTAATGAAGATTTGAAATAAGCATTATAATATGATTGTGCTTTTTCACTTATCTTCAATTATCTAAAAAAATATTTTGTACGGAATCATTATGGTAATGTTGGGGATTAATACTTGAAATCACCTCAGAGTTAATGTTTTACGTATATTTGTTTTAAACTCGGATTATGTCATTCAAATGAAATAAAAACTCTCAAATTTCAATAGAAATAACAAAGTGGCCTCTGGTAACATTAATTGCCTGAAATAATTCCTCTATGTTGAACCTCTCCTCAACCAATAGCTATCCGCAAATTCTTCATAAATAAAATTTAGGGTATCATTTAGTTTTCGTTAACTTGAGTCTGGGTGTTTATTTTACATTTATGACCCATAAACCTATTTTTGAATAATACAGATCATTTTCAAAACTTTAAATTGGGATTTGTTTAAATCGTCATGATTAATTTAATAAAAATTCTTTCTATTGATATAGTTTAGAAAATTTCAGTTTCTTTTGAATTATAGGGGGAAAATGTTAAATATGTATCATTTAATATTTTTAGAAACAAGATCAAAAAAGTTGTATATATTTTTGATTTTTAAATAACAATGTAAGTTTAATGTTTAAATCATTTTCATATATTATTTAACAAAATGTTTCTTGTTAAAACCCGCTAAATCTTGTTTAATCGAGTTTTTAAACTAGATAAACTGATACAAACAACTCATATCAATTATTGGGATGTCAATTAATAGAAACTATGTTATGTTAATCAAAAATATGTTTGGGGAATAATAGACACGTATCTGAAATATTTTTGAATATTATTTAACAAATAGCCATACATTTTTGTTTTTAAATATTTGATGACAAAAATTTATTTGTGATATTTATAAATAAAAAATTATTGTTTAAATTATGATTTTACTTCAATTAATCGCTAACTAGTTATCATTAGAATGTTATCGTGTAAAAAAAATACAAGTCAATATTTTTATTCATTTGACCACCAATATTTTCCTATTTTTAAAATTTGAATGGAACATTAGTCAACAGATTATCGTCAAATCGTAAATTGTGTTTTTTCTTTTATTAAGGTGATCTATGAATATCGAACGAAATACAATTTCTCATTGTATGTTTATTGACCAATTGTACTAAATTTCTAGATATACATGATATATGGTATCAAAGAGAAGACAGCAAGAAAGATTTAGCGCTTATAGTCCACGCCGGTTAAGTTAACGTTAAGTTAATAGCTTCGGGGCTGAATCAAAACTTACACTCTTCCTAACTTGACTATATTTTGAAAAGAAGAAATGGCGATATCACCAAATACATATTTGAAGATTAACCAATAGATTTTGAAGGAATTAAAGTGATTTTGTATATACAACATTTTCTAAGGTGCCGAAATTGATTTTATGGCACGCCTATTCAAAATATGCCATAAATTATCGAAGCACAAGAAAAATTATCAGTACCAGTAACCTCATCTGATTTTATCGATTTTCGTAACATGATAGAAACATATTCAAAAGATTGTATTCACGGGTTTGGATTGACATTTTTTCAGAATCGCTTCATGAAAATTTAGCTGATCAACGGTATATCAATATAGTTTTCTTTAGCAATCTAATAGTTCTCACGCAATCCAGCACTATATAATGCCTTTTCTGCAACTTTTTATGCCTCGTTCTAGAATTGGCACCTCGCTATACGAACTATTTAAATTTCGGTTGTTATCTTTAAACGAAACAAGATTTTAAACAAAGGCAAAGGTTATCATGATATCAGTTCCATGTCTCAGTGAACAATCAAGAATTTAAAAAAATACAGAGTAGTTTAAGTGGCGAAACATTTGTATAATCACTCAATAAAACTAAAATAATCTTATGTATTGATGAGGTTTTATATGTTTGAAGTTTCTAAAAAAATGAAGTGGTATAAGCTTAATGCAATCTATAAGCAGATCTCTTTTCTAATTTTAGTTCGTTCATCTAAAAATTTCTGGCTGATCACTAAGCGAATAAGATATGTGAATAACTAAAATTACATGCTTGTTGTACACTTGAATTACTGGACCTATATTCAGACCTAGAAGAAAAGTTTGTTTGTAGATTTCAGCCTGGTGATGGTGTGAAAGTGAAAATTTAACGAGAGTCGTAATTTTCGACGTGATGTTAAACAACTATTCAACACGAAAAACCGTAAAAATAGAATAAATTATATTGTGATGTGGGAACTTATCCTTACATCTCCCGATACACTAAAGATACCACAGGTTAGATACAGCCTTATTTTCAGAGAATTCAATTTTTCCTGGTAAATATAATGTTCGAAATGTAAAACATTGTTCTGAAAGAGGGGCGAGATATATGAGATGAACGAAGTTAATTTTTCGTGAATATAAGAACATTCTTGCGTGTCATTTTACTATATTTTTCTGATTCTGGAAATTTATAGGATAGATATATCCCTCGTAATGAACTGCTTTTAAAAAAAAATTTGTAAAATAAATTAGTACACTTGCTTAATATTTTTGTTTTCGTAGATTTTATCCCAAATTTCATGATGTTTGTTTACATCTCAAATTCAGCGTCTGCCCGTTAATAAATTTGTACTATCATAATTGTCAGGGTCGACATCGTTATCAATGAATCCTGGAAGAATTGGACCTAATTCATAAGGAATGTCTGAGCATTAAGGTAATTTTATACATTCAGTATTGTAATCTCCTGTACTCTCGATTGTTTCGTCAATTTCTGTTTGTTCAGGGAATTTTGTCTCGTGTATTTCGTCAGTTGTTGAATGGTCTTCTTTTATCTTGGTCGATTCGGTCATTGTTGTAGTACCTGCAGTCTGTGTAGATTCTGTTATTGTAGTAGTTCCTGTAGTCTGTGTAGATTCTGTTCTTGTAGTAGCTCCTGCTGTCTGTGTAGATTCTGTTCTTATAGTAGCTCCTGCTGTATGTGTAGATTCTGTTTTGGTAGAAGATTCTGTTTTGGTAGTAGATTCTATTTTAATGGAAGACTCTGTTTTGTCAGTATATTTTATTGTTTTTGGAGACGTTGTCTTCACTTAAAATGATTTCGAATATCTAAACTTTACAAATATTACAAACCTGTACCATAATGTTTTGTTGTCTCGTTATCCTTGGGAGGAAGAGTATATTCTTGAACTTACGAATGGAATAATACCCGGGATTTTAGTTGATAAACAACCATCAGGTTGGCACGTACGTGGAGGGACAGGAGTTGATATTTTAGGAGTATACCTTAATCAACATAAATTACTTTTACTGTTTCAAATGGTGGATAACCAGTTGAGACAGCATGGGGATCCTGTATTAAAGAATAACTGACAAAAATTGTAGTTAATTCACACTGATAATCTTCATAGTTATCGTACTCACATTCTGGAGCTCCAGTAACCTATTGTACTTGATGAAAGAATACAGTTTCTTTCAATCCGTGGAATTTTATAGTAATAAAGCATATTGAAACATTTAAGTAATAATTTCCCACTTGAAATGTACCAGAAAAAGTAAGATATTTGTTTTGAAGAACTATGTTTTTCTGAAATCGTAAAATTTCGTATATTTCTTCAACTATATGTAATTTTTCTCGTTAACTTGTAGCTTACCGTGTTGAGTAGATCTGAATTCAGCCTCAAATCGTATCAGTTCGATCCCTTTATGTTTCACGAATTGATAAAACACTGCGATTTCTACTCTATCGATTAAATCGTTGACTGCATGCATTAACAATACATTATCAGTAAGAATAATATCCTCAGATATTTCATCCTGGCTAAAAAAATAATGAGATCTGGTAAAATAATATCCTACGTTTCGTATTTCAGATTTAGGTGAATTTGAAAATTTGCCGTTATATTAATATCACCTAATTGTAAAATTATGTTCTGGATATAAGAACTTTATACCTTCAGCGACAGACTGACATAAAAAAGCCCGGTAAAATATATTAATAATGAAACAATCATGACTGATGCCAAATGTTTAATGCTCAAAAATTAGAGAACTGTGATATCATCAATTTTTTGAATTATCACTCAAAATTAAGCGCTTAGTCTACCAATTTATTGATATAAATTTCATTTTTTTTGTTTCAAAATTAAACTTACCATATGTTTGTTTTGAAATTACAACTATAGGCAATGATTGAAAAATGTGATAAAATTTGTTATTCTATAATTAACAAATTAAAAAAGAATTAGCACAGTCTTGTTTTTGGTAATTTGTCATGTTTTTTGACAGTTTCTGTAATGTCCTAATATCAAACTTCATGAGCACTGATTGTTGATTGTTCGAATGATTTATTTTTAGTCAAATACGAAAGTATGTTTTCTGAATTAAAAATGATTATCATTCTGAAAGTTAAAATAGTTTTTTAGGAAACAAATATATTCGTCCTATGACCATTATTTTTCTAGTAAACTTTAAAATAAATAACCTGGTTGGATTAAACTCATTGATTCCAATTCATTCTTAAAAATAAATTCAAATTATATGTTCTATTTAGATTTTCAATCAGGCTAATTGTTTCTTTGAATTTCATCCTAACCATTTAAATCGTCTTGTTATTATCCGCATTATATCAATGCAGTCAAAATTTAATTTTTTGAATTGAAATATGAGAATTTTCGGATTTTGATCATTGTTAAAACCCCCCTCAATATAGCGCAATATTAAAATACAAGCGGTCAAATATGGTCATCGATTCCATTCTCAAATATAAAAATATTAAAATGAACAATAATTTCTTAAAGATCAAAGTTTTAATTTATTTTATTGAATCCTTGCGTAGTCAATTAAATTACTTTTTTTCTAAAATTCTAATTTATTGGAATAAAAATACTATTATTATTTAAACTGATATATGTTTGAAATTGTAGCACATGATACCATGTATAATTTTACAAAATACAAACATCAAAATAATGTCCTCCCATATTCCAAACTGAAACTCAGAAACTAGTTTACATGATCTGTTTTAATGTTAAAACATTTATTTTAGATACTAAATAGATGTTGTGAATATTTTGTTTTTGAAATCCATACATTTCAATGTACTTCACTATGTTTCAGGTAGATCATGGAATTTTTAGCACCTTGAATATAGTAAAATACATCAAACTTATCTATGTATGATTGTTTAATCCTAAAATATTTCAGCATTTTCTTAAGTTGTTTACTACACCGTTGTCCGTCCAAAAAGACCAACTTTCCGGTGATGACATTCAAATGTTTGGATGTTGACTTTATTTTATAGATTACTTTTATGAAAAATTATTCGTTGTTAGGAATAATTGAATCTCAATAAACGACAGCACATATTCCACTCTAGAATCTAAATGAATATTCTCACCGACTTCAAAGGTAAAATCTATATAAATATCAATTTACTCATAAATACAAAATCGGAATCTTTGAATATCATCCTCGGAAAGTCATCCATTTTGAACGGATAAAGGTGTGGTTTTCAGAAGTGATAATAATCAAATATTCAACTATATTTCTACTATGATGTATGGTCTGTTTAAATAGGGATGCCGGTAATAAAAATGCTCTCTGGCATAAATGGTATATTTGACTCAAAATATTAAATATACACTCTCGTATTAATGAATTTATTGTTTACATCTTGAATTAAAATTCCATAAATGAGCAAAAAATATATTAATAAAATAAAAAATAAGATTTTATCAATCTTTAGATGTTAAAGAACTATGTAAAAATCCGCAGCTACAC
>JWZT01000433.1:150941-166014 GCA_000827895.1 Thelohanellus kitauei
TGAAAGGTGGGGAGGTCGAAATTCACATTACGGACAACAGCGCTTCCATTATGCTGAAGTAATGTTGCTCATCTAAGAAATCTGAATTCGGTGATTTTTAATTTCTGAAAAATCCACCAAGATGAATGTTCAAAATTCCCCAGCAATTACAACCGCCCCTATATGCTATAATTTTTTAAAATTTATTTTCTATGTCAAAAAATGTGTTCACAGATGGCAACACCAAATTCAAGGGATCGAGGGCACATAAAAATTTCCAACTTTTCCAACCAAAAGATGGGTTTTTACCTACTTAAAATGAAGTTATAATTATAACTAAAAACTAAATAAAAAAAAATAAGGACGAAATTAAACTTTTAAAAGACGAAATATACCTAAAATCCCTGTATGATTTATTCAAAGTCACATTTAGGTCAAACTCATAAATAACGGGCCCTATATCTGAATTTTTCATAAATTAATATCTTTACCAGATTAAGTATTGGAATTGAACAAAAGTCGGAATACAAACGTTTTGTTATACTAAAGTGACCAATTGTTCAACTATAGTTAAAAATATGCTTTTTTGAACTACGATTTTCGGATCAATTGATCTAATAGTTTTTATCTTGAGAAATTTCTCTTCGGCACAAATTTAATTTTTTACCATTTAGTGAAATGGGTTGATCAAAACTAGGTGTCTGAATCTCATCCCAAGTAAAAAAAACATCGATATGTACTTCGAATAGGCCCTCTTTCATCAAACACGCTTTATCAATTGGATGTTATATAATGCCAATAATCTACATGCGCCTTAATATCCATGATCCAAAGATGAAATCCCTACCATCTTGTTACTTTTAGTGAGAAACCGTGAGTAAATACGATAGGTACGATTTTACATTGTGTTCAGTGAAGGACTCAGAGGCATAAACAGGGGAGAATGCCATAATTTCCTCCCCATTCCCCAATTTATGAAAGTATCAATCAATACCAAACTTGTTTATATAATCCCTGTCAACATTGTGCACATGTACCCATTATTTTATCTTAAAGCTTTTAATAAAACGAACCAAAATATTTTGGCATATATTTTCTCAGATGTGGATAACCATCGAAGTACATCTGACCAAATGCTTCACAAGATACTATTAAACAATTTCAGAATCACGAGAATGAACCCATTTAAATATATGATAAATCCCTATCTATGTAGTAGTTCAAATCGTCAACAATTGCCTAAAATCATTTTGACTTCAAAACATCCAAGCTCTTTGATAAGTAATAACAAACATGCCCTGACTTTCTCTTCGCCATAAAGAACGGCGATGTGTTCAAAGAATGTCGTGGTGAATAACCCCTAAATCATATTTGAAAAAAATGATAAACTTAACATAATTATAACCAGTGTTGTCGTTGGGATGTACTATGATCGTTCTTGATTCCCTGAAAATGTTTAGACGGTAAACCTTGAGCTACTAACATTTATTTTCAAAGATTATTAGATGCCACAGACCATATATTTGTAACTGAGGATTCATCTGAAGTCAAGTCATTTATTTAATCATGTAGAAAAATGGTATCAATTAGAATGAGAAAATTGATATAAGCATAACTACCATTACCAACTAACACTACTCGATCCTAATAAAGGGTCATGGTTTATACGCGAAAGTTGAACAGAACATTACTAGATAATATATTCTCATTGCAATAATTCTGAAAATTATTCTAAAGTCATTTATTTGAAGTTTATCAAAATGATATCATAAGTAGAAAACTAGTCGAATATTTGGATAAAGAAGGTTAATTGAAGGTTTTAGTCGATTAAAAACAGTCTTTAGTATCAGAAAAAGTATAGTTATATACATCATAGTTATTATAGATTCAAATTGTATCAAAAATGGCATAGACCCTTCATACGTGTTCTGGTATTCTGTTAATATTGGCTTTCTGGAAATGATTTTTAAAAATTTTGAACTATGTGATCCAAAAACTGTCATCAAACTCCAATTCATCCATCTTCTACTTTCCAATGTTTGATCAGCGAACAATATAGCTAGTTGATGGATAACTGAAGGGCTAAGAATAATTGATAATACACTCCTGAAGAAAAATAAATGTTGCATTATTTTTGACGATAGTTTCAGTGAAACAGTCAATATGTTTGGGATGTGTTAATGAATCGTCGATAGTTATTTTATGAAATGAAATAACTTAGAATTATGAAATCAGATATGATCGGTACTTCTCTCAAAATATTCCGAATGGTTTGCAGTTTCCGTAATTTTTTTCTGGTTTGTTTCAATGTCAGAAAACGTCACCTCGTATATTATATTGAGGATCCGGAAACCAGAAAGACAGGTAAAATATGACCTGATATTTCGTAATTACAGCCTAAGTTCAACAAAACGATAAGGCCTGATCCAGAAATATGAAATGCAAACTAACTTCTGTAATAGTGGAAATATGTTGAACCGCAATTGAATACATTCCCGATTCTAGGTTTTTCTCACATCGATGCCTATTGCCAAATTCTAACCAAAATTATAAAAATGTGCCATCTATCAAAGCCATTGAGATATGAGAAAAAAATTCAACAAGAACTAATTATGTTTTGATATTCATAAAATCCACCTTTTTATTATTTCCAGTCTATCTGATTGTTATTAATCGATCCACAGAAAATTCAGTCCAACTGTAACCAAAAACATAAATCATGTCACGTGGTAGATCGTTGAGGTTTGCTGGAAGAACAAGAATTCGGCAAATGTTTTATACTTATTTTTGCACTCATGTTAATAGATTGGTAAATGATGTAAAATCTCTGATTGGCTGTTACACGATTTGGGTTAGATTTCCAAAACTTAGCGATCTTTCAATGGGTGCTCCTGGAACGCAAAGTTTGGTGTCTCGAACAATCAAAGTGGTTTTTAAATAATTCATAAATCCCTAATCTTCTCAAGGGCTATTTTTGGAATGTCGATAATATCGGATTGAATCAAGGTGTCATCTATTCATGAATCCTCCGATTGACCCAATTGTAAGCACAATTTTATAACTTTGAAACATGGGGCAGCAAAAAAAACCAGTTTTAGAGTAGACACAAAACCAAATCTCATCACAAGATAAATATCATTTTTAAAGATGGGGTTTGTCTGCTTGAAAGCAGCGTACATCGTTTGACGAGAAATTGACCATTATTTGTTTTAGGGTGGATGAATAATGAAATATACGACAAATCTTATTTGTATTAACAATCCGTTATTTAACTATTATCAGTCTTGAATTTTCTTATAACTGAAAGGACCGTATCGAAATTTAATGCAAAATGAACCAGTCTGATGTATTGAGGCTTGAATGTTCCAAATATATTCCAATGAGCTGTTGGCAAGAATTCATAACTCAGGCTATAATGGCGCACAGTTAGAATTTCCTGGATACGATAATTATTTTCGTTCAAAGTCTGGTAACTGAAACGGGTTTAGATTCACGGGGTTCAGCACTTGAATAAAAATCAAAGGCACTATCAAAAGTAATATTTGAGTCAAAATACCATGTGTCTTCCAATCACAATAATTCGTTTGTTTCGTAAGGGTTCTTGTACTATTTTTATACAAATATCTGTGTTGATCGTAATTCTCGAGCACGGATTGTATTTCTTTATTGCGACCTGTTAACGGCAAAAAATGGAGCAGTAGATTTCTGAGACATCATTTTTTTATAGTCTGGATCAACATATACTCGTTTTCTGAAGTCAGGGTAGGGCCATTCGAAGTGTCCTCGCTTTGTTGATATGGAGCGGTGCCGAATGCATAAATATTAAAGGTGTTTCAAATACGTGGCTTTCAAGAACAGCTATCAACGTGCAGCTTTAGACTCCAAATATTTTTCAAACTCAAGAGTGTATTCTTCATACAAAACACACAAATCTACTAGTTTTAAGTCAAAATTAGTACCTTTCAATGATTTAAAATAATAACTATAACATTGTGAGATTTTTTACTCCATTTCTAAGATAAAAACGAAGCTATCATAAATGTCCATAATGTTGTCGCATACCTAAAAACAGCGGGTACCAACATTTTGTTAGAGCGTGCGCATTTGATGAGCGGATGAATTAACCTTGCTCTTGCTTCAGGCTTTGGATAAAACGAATGTCCACCAAATCATACATATTTTGGTTGATCAACCAAGGCATCATAAAAAGATAAATAAAAAGGTCGATACGTTGTTATACCGATTCTTTCCCTTTATTTGGTGATTCCTCCATTTCTAGATTTATACGCCCGTTCGCATCTAGTATCAACAAATCAGAGGTATCTGTCAACTTATTCTGGATTTAGGTCACATTTAGAGTGTACAAGGTATACAATGTTAGAAACTCTAAATATCGGAGCGAATTTGGTAAAAAATGATGATGATCAACGTCTAGCCAGTCCATTTATATCAATCTGCTATATCTTTGTGATAGATTAAAACAATGATTGAACAGATGATTGCTAACCATCAACCTATGCAGATTTCTACCCATGTCCATAACTAGTATGTTTTCATAGTTACCAAAATCAAGATCGCTCAACTAGGCTGCTCCATCTCTATCTCAAGAAGTTTAATTTTCTGACTGATATGCCTACACGCTATATTGAAGATTTTTGAGTGGATCGCAACCCGCCTAGTATGTTTCAAAGAAGGAAGCGCAATCGGAATAAATTATATTAAAGTTCAATTCATTACTCGATTGTCAAAAATCTATCTTCCGTTTTAAATTTCTATTAATTTCAACATAAAATTTTGAATACCGATATAAACTCTATAGTCAGATTTCTCAGCCAGTCGAGCTGATCCCTAGACTAGATGGAGGGTCAATAATTTTCTGATTAGATTACAGTGCTTTTTTCATTTCGAAGATGCATAGGCTCCAACCAGGTATTCAACAAAGTGTGGCATGGTTGAGTGGATGTAACATGGTAAATGGCATACAGAATTTATTTATGAATGACTTGTTTATTTAAAATCATACTATACCGATTGAATCATGATTTGCTTATCATATAAAGTACCTACGAGTTTTGTTCAATATTATTGATGATTCGACGAGTAAATTCGATGAATGTGATTCATATCAAATACTTGACATCACGTTTTAAGCCCTTGGCTTCGCTACTAAATTATTGAGCCTTGAACTGTAGTTTGCAGAAATTGAGGTTCAAAAGCTGAAAAAATATGACCCCAAGCTTTATAAATCCTTATATTACTTCTGACATTCAACCCATATGAAGCTCAATTATTTTTTGAACTATTTATAGGTTAACACAAATGTGAATCGAATTTATGATAAATGTAGCTTCTGCATTTATAGATAGTAAGTTCGTCATTGAGCTAGTTGACTTCCCAAAGATCTGGGAAGTAAACAAGGCCTGTACCATTCTTTTAAATGTGAAGACAAATGTGACAATCACAACGCTAAAAACAGGTAAACGGAACTTCGAATCGGATCCTTGACTCTAATAACTTGTTAACAGATGTCGGCACCTTATCATATAGATTATAAGATAATAAAGATATTGGATTCATATATTTCGACTTTTCCTCAAATTACACTTGGTTTTAGACAATCTGGGAAGTTAAATAATTATAATATTAGCTAACCTCGACAAATCCCAAATTTTCTAGATTAATAAATGAACTAGATTTAAACCTAAGTAGGTTTATAGTTAAACTAGCCCTGTTCAGGGCCAGTCGCAGGTAGTGATTTAGCTAAACCCATTCCCTTCGTGGTTCAAACTTTTTTGAACGCCCTTCTGTCTGCTTGTAGTTGGAATACAGAAACACTCACTGGTTAAACACTCTCTCAAATCCCTTATCCAAGGCAGCGGCCTCAGTAAAGTTAGTTATTTATTTAAATAATCTGAGTGTTAGTTTTACGAAACATGGAAATACCAATTTTAATTTAGTATGTCTAGTTCGCCCCAAAGTAGCCATAAAATAACTCTGAGATTGTTAATTCTAAAAAAGTATATGAATTTATTTTCACCTCACAAAACGAAGTTTAATTCCAAACCCTTTCAGAAAAATAAGACTATTAATATAGTTTTTACAGAAGTTTGGATAGTATACAGAACTATGGCCGTTGTTCAAGAGACCATTGTTTAAACTGTCCCTGTATTCATTGTTTGGTGTTTAGGACGAAAATCACGCTAGTTCTCTGCAAATGATAACGCATCGTGGAGGGATGCATATGAATTTTAGATTCGATATTCTATTCGGACTTATTGTAGGAAATTGATAAATCATTCTGTCAAATGCGGATGTTGAACTATGTCCCAAACATTTCTATTCAAACATCTGAAAAGTCGTTGGAAACAGATCTGGTTTATTTAACAAACGCATTTTGCCTTTTGTAACGTGTAACTTAAGTCGACTTGAGAAAGGATATGGGGTGGCACTGATCTAAAACGACAAATGGGAATATATTGCGAATCAAGTTCTTTTTTTTTGGACGTTTTACCAGTCTTGGATTGTTTTGTTGGAATTGAAATTTCAACGAAACTATGAATAATAGTGAACAAAAGTTTATAGAATAAACTAAACAATATAAAAAATGAATAAATCCTATTTAAACTTCAATTTCTGTTGTATTCTCATCGATTGTAGTTTTCCTTTCTGGGGTTTGGGTCATTTCTGTGCTTTTTGTTCCTGTTTGGGCCCATGGTTGCAGGTCTGCAGTTCCGAACATTACGTATACCATACTGAGAGCGAAAGAAACTATTCCTGTTATGATAAATGAGTATTTATATGCAACTCTCATGTCTGAAATCTGCTCTGATAATTGGGCCACTAAAAATCTTTGAGCCACTCCAGAAAATGTTCCTCCGATGTTTATGAATGAGAATGTAACACCGGCATACTGGGGTGCGTGCTCTATGATTGCCGTAAAGTATCCGGCTTGAAAGGGTGCCAGAAACATCAAGCTTAGTGTTTGGAGTACGATTCCACCAACCAGATTTGTGCATGGAATGAAACCTGATGCAATGAGGAATGAAGAACAACCCAACGCGCCAAGGAAGGTGTTCAGTTTTCGAATATTCGTGATTTTCATTCCGGAATTTTTCATAACATTTACAACCCTTGGATAAACAGTTTGGAAAAGAAAATCTGCGATGAAAGGTATGACTGCGAGGTTTCCTGCCATTACTGGGCTCAAAGAAAAGTATTTGTACAGATATTTCACTATTCCGAAAAGATTCATGTACAGGACGAATAACTTTCCGAAGTGAACGATTGTAAATATATACAAATGTGGAGATGTAAAGATCTTACAAAATGGGACATTACTCATCGTTTTCTTCGGTGGTTTTCCTTTCGGATATATTTGTGTCGTGATATAGTTCTGCTCTTTAATGGACATCCATGGATTCTCTTCAGGTTCAGAATAAACAAATATGAACCACATGATGGTTGCCAAGATACCTAAACCTCCAGACAAGTAGAATATATACTTCCACCCATTTACAAAATTGTCTATAAACAACCCACCAATCGGTAAAATTAGGACCAACGAAATAAGATTTCCAGTATGCGTGAACAGCGTCAAGAATGTTCTTTCGCTTGGAGGAGAATGACCAGCAATCGTTTCGTGAACAATCGGATATAACGGTCCATTCACTAGACCTATTATTGAACGGATTCCAAAGAATATCCACTGGTAGGGAGCGACGAAAACCGACACCAGAGTCAAAAAGGTCGAAGCCCCCAAACAGAAAACCATAACCTTCCGATATCCAAACCTTATCGACAAAAATGCTCCAGGAACGTGACCCACCATGTATCCTACATTGTATGCCAGCAGTACGTAATTCTGCATTGACTCACTCCACTCGAATTTTTCAGTTTCGCTTTCGACGACGCTGTCAGTCTTGTTGTAGCGAATCGGGCATGTTGTATCTTCGGTTTTGTTGGATACCTTTTCTTTGGTCATCCCGATTATTCCGATACTTAGGTTGATTCTGTGACTGTACAGTGCCAGCAATGCAAGCCATGCGGTGAGGCACACGATATATCTAAATTTGTTAAACTTTTGAAATCTTCCAGTCATTTGCAGATGAACACCAGACACTCAGGGTGACTGATTGATTTTATACATAGCTGTTTTGTTATACCAACTGTTTTAATTTGAATTATTTAGTTATAGTCATTATTTTTTTGTAGGTAACCAGTGTGTCTCCAGGTGGCCACATTCAGTTTCTTAACCACGGTCCAAACATGCTCTAACGTGTCATCCTGCTTCATCAATCGATAAAAACACCCTTCCTTGATGCTTCTCTCGTTTGAAAAAGCAGTGATTACTAGCCGTGACATCAATAACTATCAATGGAATCACGACGAGGATGAATTTCACCAATTTCACACCTACCGTCCCAAGTGTAAAATAACGTGCTTCAATACCCAGCCAAATTTTAAGTATTAGGAATCGAAATAGGAGGCCAGCTTTGATATTGCTCATTCTGATTCTTCCAAGCCATCGTTTACCGCTGTGGTATCCCAGGACCTGAGAGTGAAGGATGTAACGGTGATTGTGCATCCAGTGAGTTAATGACACTTCCCTAACTAACGCCGGGTATAAGAGCGCCCCTCCAGAGGGAGAAACCGAATGGAATTACCACTCTAATGGAGATGGGCCTTGTGGTCACAGTGAACCCGACATTGTAACATACCCGATGCAGATTTAAATACCGCCATAAAATATGATAAGCAAATATTTGAATTTTGTTGAAGCCTCTGGGATTACTCGATGTCCCTTAAACCTACTAGCATCAAATTGACATAGTTGTGCTCGAATCAAATCAGGCACTCGGGGTCTATATGACATTTTCATACTTTCCGACAGTTACGACCACCTCTATGAGAATAGGTTCTACAAATTCTTAATAATCCTATGTTGGCGGTGAACGGCGAAGTTTGGTTTACTGAATCTAAAACAATTCTAGGAAGATATCATAAACAGCGAAGAAAAGATTGGTCAACCAGGAACCAAAAAAGTGTGTAAGTAACATTATTTCATTTACGAACATTGATGAGCCGTTGAGTTTTACCTGGTTTAGTGATGATTTCATGAAATTTATAATCATGTATGCATCAATTGCAGGCTCTTTACAAAACTCAAAACACTACAGAAGTTATTCGGATTGAAAATGGAAAAACTTTCCAGAATCAGGTAAATCATTCAACCGACATGCCTGCATCAATTTTCTTCACAGCTTGACAGCTATTTCAGCTTTTTCTAAAATAGAGATGATATCTCCGCTGGTTTAAGATGAACTGCGGTTGATGACGCTTTCCAGCCAAATGCCGAGCTATTCTGAAGTCGAAAACTCCTCGATGGATATAAAAATTGGTAGAATAGTTCTGGGCTTTCAATGGGATATGGTACTGATTGTTAGAATGAAAATTTATCACTCACTCAGACCATAAAAGACTGATTTGATCGGCAAGACTCGAGGATATCATGATTGGCATATCAGATGGTCAATGTGTTTATGAGTACAATTTTGAGATTATACATTTTCCTGGTCCGATAAACGTTCCTGTCGATACCCATCAAAGTGTTTCTGATGATATATACGTCAAATTTCATCATGTCACTTTGACGGACTGGCAATCCAAATGTTCAATTTTCGTCAATTTTCTTTTTGAAAAAGACAGAATACTTTGTTCTAGCGATAGAAAAATCAGTTCGATTCAGCCATTTAGACATAGTGAGATTACCTTTACTGGTGAATGAATGGACTGTTGGCGTAGCCATCCAGGTAGCAAATGGTAGCTCCACAATCCATACCAACGGTTTATTGAGACGAATTAACGATATCAGTTGATGCCATTTAGGGATTGTCATATGCTTTAAGGAGGGAGAAAGAAAGATGCTGCTGCTGCTGCTGCTGACCTAGATTATAGGACACAATGTTTTGAAGTATTAGGGCTTTCAAAGTCTGTTATCAGATCAATTTCGACAAACCTGATCCTTGATTTTAATTACAACTTAACCCCGTAACCAAAGTCATGATAGATCGACGTGAAGATCTTGTAAGACTATCGCCTGAAGAATCTTCTGGGAAAAGTTATGCCTTGACATTTGTAGATAGATCGATGAAATGTTTACAAAAATTAGAATTTACTAGACGTGAAAGAGATTATCTATTTGATAGTTTAATCAATTATTGGATTCTGCGTGAAAGTTCGATAAACACAGCTTAGGTTGAAAAATCTGATCGCTGCTTTTTCGCATATACTTTAGAAATGAGAAATCTACAAAATATCAAGTATTATATATCACATCATGGGATAGAGACTCGAATATAGCAATCCGCACAGGCAAAATTCCGCTATGAACCCTTGAACCTTAAAATAAAAGGAATCGACAAATCTAATCGCTGTGACTTGAATGAAAGTTCGCATTCCAATCGACGAGGCTACAATAAATACTCCATTTACATGTGTATACGATAGAATGTCTTTAAAAATCAGCAACTACATCATTTCATCAAAATCTTTAAGTGGAAAGCCGCATACATTTTCAGATGGGTTAATAAGAGAAAAATTACAGAAATCAACCCCTCAAAGGATATATAAGTACGGGTTAGTGCCAAAATAATACGAGACTAACCAAAAGTTTCCTTTTCGAGGTCGGATTTCTGACCAGAGGTGAAACTTTCAACGATGTTGCCAACCAATGAAGATTATCAGTGAGTAAACGAGAGAAAAATACTACCTAAAAAACAGGATGGAGGTAAATATTCCTCTACAAATTGTCATTCAAATTTTATTACAAGAATAACTATGGTATGGCTGGAATGGTATGGTATGTAAATTGTAGATGATTTAAACTCTTGAAAGTGTAAGCGTTGCAGCTCAAGCGTCCAATTAGGATAAGTATAGATACGCTCCGAGTTGAAATCACTGAATTAAATTATACATTGAAAATTCCTACGTTTATCGAAGCTCAGAATACGATTATTAAACCTCAAAGAGCTTTCTGTCCGGTGTATGTTCAAGAAAATTATTATAGACATCAAATTCATATAAATTATCAATTCACTTCAAATTCTCTGGAACTATTCGCGAGTACCCTCATTTCTCATCACAACTTATTGATATTCTTCTTTTGGATTCAATCATTATTTACAGTAGATTATTCTGGTGTGGCTTCTGTTCCTTTCATATACAAGTTGAAAAAATCAACAACATTCGGAGATAATATCTTTCTTTCGATATCTGATCAGAATGACTGTCTTACCAATTAGGATAATTTTTGATAAAAGAATTTTTTTAAATATGTCATTAGAATTTCATGATATTGAGAATGATGATGTGATTTGATCATTTTATTCATTAAAAATAATTGAATCACGCGTCGCTGGATACGTTTTTGATCAAATTATCATAAACATTTTTGAATCATGTTGACAAAAATGATTTACTTAAACGATGTTTTAAGTTAAAGATTTGCACGAAATTCACAAAATAACCTTGATTCTTACGAAATTGTATCAAACTCTCAGTTCATTATTGTTTTGAATTTTTAACCAGATTTAACTTTATTTGAACTTTAATTGAGTGATTAAGTCATCTCGGTTATTTTATCATTTGATATTTGATAGTTTTTCCACTAATATTTAGCACATTAATATTTTGAAATAATAAAAGACCAGAAAGATTTAAGATTAGGTTGTTTTATTTACAGTTTTCTAAGAAAATGCTCAAGTTAATTCATAGATATGTTCTTTCAAGTGTCAGATTATTAAAGTTACTTTATATTTTTAAATATGCGTTTCCTTTGTAGGTGATTTTTATAGGCGTTTTTTGAAAATATTTGTGCATCTAGATCTATGAGATTTAATCAATGATGAAACACTTTACTACTTTACAACCGATGTTCCTTTACATTCTTCCGTTATATCTGGTTAATTCAAAGCAACGATTACAGAAAACAACCAACAAAGAAAGAGTTATGAATTTATCTCTTGAAAACACTAATTTCAATATTTCCCTAAATATTTCCATCGATTATATTTCAAGGTATTTTATCTGATAAGCTAGTGACGATCACAAAACTTTCTTTCAGGACCACATTACCAAATTTTCTTTCAATAACTCGAAATTAATAATCAAGTTGGAAAGATCGGATCTTAAAACCTCGTCCAAGATAAAATGCACATCTATTGAATCAGAAACTGAGGTCGAAATTAGTGGATGCAACCTATCCTTTAAACCTGGACAGAATAGATCCATCCTTAACTTTCCGATTGGATATCGATACATATTCAAGACGAATAAAAAATATGAATTTTCTAACCATACAATAATGTTTGATATTGACGAATCGGGTTTTCAGAGTATACAATTTATTCTTTATCACGTATCCATTGAATTTGAAGGATACACTCAAAAATGTGAATTGAACAGCCATTTATCCCAAAATGTATACTCGTATTTTAACTCAACCGATGTCATACGCCCTTGTGAATCAGGCGATGGAAAAGACCCAGACGAAAATGATGATACCTCTAGTTCATTAAATTTTTATGTAATAGGTTTTTAAACCAGGGTCTAATGACACAAAATCTCGGACTCTTGGCTATACTTATTTCAGTTTTTCTGTTGGTGTGTATTACAGCATCTCTCATGATTTATGCCATCGTACGCCATCGAAGGAAACCTAAAAATGTGAAAAAAGTGAAAGAGCCATATGACTGGTTATAAAAATTTCTGTGAACTAACCAAAATTGAACTAATGTTAGATATTATCGTTTTAAAATCTCAGTTTATCTAAACTAAATCAGTTGTAGTAATAACAGAACCACAAGTTAAAAATGTTGCATTCCCAAAAAAATCTTTAGATTCATGAAGTAACGTTTTCTTATGTTTGTTATCGAAAAATTTGAATTGATAAGTATAGTCGATTTACTTTTATAAGTGGGAAAAATTCTAGCCAAGATTTAAACACTTGTTGGTAAGTGTAAGTTATAAAGTTTACTAATGTGTTTTCGAAATTGATTTTCCTGGATTGAGATATTTATGATCGAACTACCTAAAAGCATTAGAGAATCGTCTCTTAAATACTTTAACCTAAATTGTTTTTAGATTTATGTTATAAACGATTGATAATCCAGTTTCTTACACATCTACCAAAAGGTTCTATCAAATAAAAACCTCATTTATTTTTTTGGCTATTTAGTAATTTTCCATGTACTTGAAGTGAAGTGGCCATAAATCAACATTTATTCATGAGTGGGATAATTTTATCTTCTAGTAGTCAATTTTTACAATGTGGAGTTCATTTCTTATTTCTCAAGACTACCCATAACACAAAACTTAAGAAAACATTCTTTCCAAACATCGATTAAGTTTGGAAAAGCCAATGAAGACAAGGGTAATGATGTAAAAGATAGATAAAATCTCAGTTTTAAGTATATCTGGAAATATTTTTCATGTTGTGCTGATTCCTTGTAAACTTTATAGGTATTGTAGATCCAGAATAATATTTTAGTTTGTTCACCACTACCCATCTGACGAGACTAGAAATCTTATCGATCTAACGACGGTGGGTGCATGTCCAAGACCTTTTTTTAAATCCTTACATTTACAACTCTCAACAAGTTTTACTTCGGTTCCTTTTTCCACTAGTTTTCGTCAATATTTATTGGTGTATGATTGAGTTTCATTTATAAAGCCTTGCATTATCAGTTTTTTTTGAGAACTTTGAAATGAACATCAAAAAATGAGAGTTGATTAGTAAAAGCTTATAATTCCGTTCATGCGAGTAAGTACTGATTCGTAGCATCTTTTATTAAATTGTATGTAAATAATATGAATGGCTCTAAACCGGTTTCACTGAAGGCTCCACCGTATTCAAAAGGTAAATAATCCTCCCCCACCCCTTTCCTGTCACTCATACAAGCATTCAAACCAAACAGAATGTGCATATTTGGAAACATAATGGAATTTAATAGAAGAAAAAGTCCATTTTTTGCAATTTGAAAACCCATAATTTTACCAAATTTATATGTGATTGCGCAGACCGTTACAAAATTTTTCACTAGAGTAAAAGTTTTAATACAGTGACTAATTTCCAACTGTTATGATAGAGAATAGCCAAAAAATTGAAAAAAGAGTTTTGGGTGATCCTTCTATCGATTTTTGCATTTAAAAATGCACTTTGTAATATTTAAAGAATTGGATAAATATATTCCTGTTCTTTCTCGATTGTAACTTATAAGGCGAGTCCACCCAGAGTCGAACCAAAAACCAACGGACGCTCACCCATGGGCTACCCTGTCAGACCACTCAGCGCCCTTTTACTGGCCAGGATATACTATATATCCTTACACGATAGTCCATGTTTAAAGTACAAAACATTTTTAAAGAAAAAACACATTATAAAGGATTTCTAAGGCTTACGGAAGTCACACAAGCAATTACAGGGGTTTCGGGTCTATTTCGTCTTTTGAGAGTTCAATTTCGGCCTTTCATTTTTTTCATTTAGTTTTATAATTAAAATTTCCCTTTTGCTGGATACAACCCAATCTCTCTATGTTGGAACAATCGGAAAAATGGGGAGGTCGAAATTCCGAATACCTACAACAGCGCTTCCATCATTCTGAAGTAGAGTGTTGGGCATTTAAGAAATCTGAATTTTGTGATTTTTTAATTTTAAAAAATACACAATCCTGTTTTACAATTCCCTGAAAATTACAACCCCCATATTCTATTATTTTTTACAATTTATTTACCAATTAAAAAATGCGCGTTAAGAAAACGAACCTCCAAATTAAACTGATGGTGGCTAAGTAAAAATTTCCAACTTTTTCAACCAAAGAGATTGGTTTTTACCCATTTAAAATGAAAAATTAACTGTAGAAATAAATGAAAAAAACTGAAGGACGAAATTGAACTTTCAAAAGACTAAATAGACTCGAAAACCCTGTAGTTGCTGGTATTAATTCCGTAAAACTCAACCATCCTTAATAATGTGGTTTTGTCTTTAAAAATTTTTTGTCCTCAAAACATGAAAAAAGGGACTATCGGAAGAGAATAA
>JWZT01000433.1:178231-191935 GCA_000827895.1 Thelohanellus kitauei
GATGCGTAATATTGAAAACTAAGATAAAAAATATCGAGAGTTAAGATGCGCAAAATTGACGGCTAAGATGCGAGATATTGACGGCAAAACCCGGTATGCAACCATATCTAAAATAATAACCATGATTATTTAGACGGGAAATAAATAGCGTTGCAGCGTTTTATTTTGATCGTCCAGGCGGTTGATTTAGGATGAGAAACCCAGCCATGTTTATCCAATTCATAAATCAACATTTTATTTAAAGTTTGCGCACGCACAATTCGATGAAATGCATCGCTACGATAATGTTGAAATCAATTTTATTTCCTTTTCCCAAATTTGGCCTCATAGAATCAACTTCGAAGCTCGGCCCACCAATTTTGGCACTGGTTCTTTTGCTGATTTACCCATCAAAGGTACAAAAATAAGAGTAAATCGATATAAATCGCGTCCTGTCATTCTTTCATCCAAAAAATGAGGTCTCCTTTACTAAAAGGTGCTTTAGAAACTTGGCAAAGAAAAATATATTGACAACAAAAAACCTTAGTATAAATCATGCTGTTACTGAACCACATGCCTCTTCTTCCTAAATTTCTATTTTGGAATTTGTTCCACCAACTATTTATGAATTGTCCGCTAAACGGCGTACAAGTGAAAACTATTCATTTTGTCATTTACCTAAAGTTCCTTTAAGTCCTTAACTTTAAGGACGAATGGAGCAGAAACCTTTCTCTTCAAAACTCCATATTCTGTCTCATGAAGATAAAATATTTATAGAGGAATATAATAATATTTTGCAATACTCGTAGACTGTTTATAAATAAATTTTAACTTGTCAATGACTTCTAAAATAAGGCAAATTTGTCTTTTTTTTAATTCAAAATACATATTTATAATACTTTAATTCAATTTAAAAAATATCCTTCGCTAAGGTATGGTACTCTTACCACCACTTTTCATCCCTAATGTCAAAAGCTCTGTGAAACAAATATTCCTCTAATTAATCAAGTTCTAACTAAATTTTTTTCTTTGTACCCAAATACTCGCGCACACCGAATACTCTATCATTAATACTTGTTCATTGATTTTTGTAATTTAAAGATACTGGGTTTTGAAAAATAAATGTTGGATTAAACTAAAAATAGTGAGAGTATTTTAAAAATTATGTTTATTAAAAATCAAAAATTCTAACCGAATTTTGCGGGAACGCGTAAAAGTTGGGTATTCATTCCTCCACGCTGTGTAACTTGACCGTTAATAACATTCACCTCATTGACTGCTAATATCATCGTAACGTTTGTGCCTATGCGGGGAGCGAAAAATGGATTGTAGATTTTTATCTGTTCTCTGCAATGCCCGAAAAGAAAAGACATAAATGGATACTAACTTTTGGTTTGTTGTGATGATTAACACAATTTTTAACGTTTTAAATAAAGTCTATTTCTGTTGCGAGTCTTAAAATACACATTTTTTCCAAAAACTGTCATTCTTTTTAGTCCAATCAGCTATTGATTATTCAAACCCGGTATAATTGTTCCCTTTACCAAGAGTATCCAATGTATCTGCTATCGATTGAATTCATTTTACGAGATTCACCCTGGTTTGATACTTTAAAATGCGATCATCTGATTTGATCACCTTGTTCTCTCTGGGCTGGCATTTTCGATTAAAATCACTAAAAATTTTGAATCACCTGTGAAATTGTTGAATAGCAGTCAAGCCTCCCCGAAACCCCGATTTTTTTGAAGTAGCCATTGGTATTTTTTTGAAGGAACACATTTAGCACTAAGTTTCTTCAAAATATCTTGTTTGGTTCAAACTATATCTATTTTAGAAAATATGGAGAACAAAAATCAAGAATTTTTTTAAAGATTTTTGCCGATCAAATGAATGCAGAAAGAGTATTGAAAATTCAATCGAAGAAACAAAACTGTCCAAATAACAAATTCTTGTTTAAATCGAGACATTTTCTTCAATTATACCTAATATTTTGCTTGAAATTTATTGTTACCAGCTTCTAATTTAGCAAAAATTTCTTTTGATCGAATTCCATCACAATTTAATTTTATTTAGGTCTATAATCTGAAATTTTTGTTTAGGTTAGTACGCGCAGCTGATTTCAGGCAACGATTTACAAGCCAGTTCATTGAGCTTCGAGTTATGCTCTAACTGACACTTCGGAATGACACAATATTTTGATTAGGTGAAAATGATGTCTTCGGTTGAGGTGGACATCCTATACAAATGGTCTCAGGTTGTCAGAGAACATACATTGAATCTGCACAATATGAGAAGACTGATAAATAAAATGGAAAAATCTTTTATGCTCATTCAGGGCTATTAATTCATAAAAATTATCATGACTTCCTAGAAGTCTCGGGTGGCCTTCAATCTGTGATGAATTCATCCATTTTTTAATAACTATAGAGTTGGATAAACAAACAGCCTGCTTATAATTTTAATTAGCACAAGCTGAGTAACATTATATATTCGATAAAAACCAAAACAAAACGAAAAAATATCAATTTATTTAAAAATTACATCGTTGATAATGAAGAAACATCAATTAATTATAAGAGGTGTCGGTTTGGTTGGTCGCTCTATTCTGAGCATGTAATGGTTCGACACGATCCATAAGGTAAATATCAAACATGACATTAAAATCTAATTTTTATAAACATGATTACTGGGCAAGGTACTTACAGTATTTCGATTGGAGAATTCTTCCTAAATTAATATTATTTACCAAAAATATTTCGCTGCATAATTAAAGGCCAAATCTAACATTTAAATTAAAATATACGTTCTCTCCTTTGGAGATAAAGTGTTTTGTGGTATATGAGACTGCAATTATTAAGAATATTATCGCAGATCCAATAGCAGCATAAAAAAGAGTCTTCATCATAATAATATCTATTTTTAGATAGATACATACATTCAAAGTCTGAAATCCATGGAAGAACAAGTGAATCATGTACAGTCGTGCTAGTTGTAAATATCATCTAGGTTAAATAAGCCATAACTTCTTGAGTAGTTGATTGTGTTGTGGTCATTAACTCAGTGGTTGATTGTGTTGTGGTTATTAACTCAGTGGTTGATTGTGTCGTGGTCAACAACTCAGTGGTTGATTGTGTTGTGGTCAACAACTCAGTGGTTGATTGTGCTGTGGTCATTAACTCAGTGGTTGATTGTGTTGTGGTCATTAACTCAGTGGTTGATTGTGTTGTGGTCATTAACTCAGTGGTTGATTGTGTTGTGGTCATTAACTCAGTGGTTGATTGTGTTGTGGTCATTAACTCAGTGGTTGATTCTGTTGTGGTCAACAACTCAGTGGTTGATTGTGTTGTGGTCATTAACTCAGTGGTTGATTCTGTTGTGGTCAATAACTCAGTGGTTGATTCCGTGATAGTTGTGTCACATATCATATTTGGCGGTTGACATCTTCGAGCTGACTTTTGAAAAATAATGTTTATTGTAGTTAACCTTCCTTTGTAAAATTTATCTCCATAACTATTTGCCAAATCATTAAGTTGAAATTTGATTTCTTGATCCAAGTTATATCCTGTGTTTTTATTGAGTGTGTATATATTATCAAATGAAAGATGTCTAGTTTGAGGATTTCTCCACCAGATACCTAAGGATATTTGACATCCGCCAATTTTCACCTCCTCGTCGGTCTCAGTTAACTTGCAGGTTATTTTTCCCCAAAACCGGTCACCAATTTTTTCTTGAATGTACATGACAAATTCCGAGCCCTCAGAATTGAACTCGAATGTTCTTATATCTTGATTAAACAGATTCACAACTTCATAACTAATTTATTAAATTCAATTACACTTGATAACCTCGTCCAAAACCATATCGAATATTAAAATTTAGCTCAATCTTAACACCAGTATTTCTGAGGCATAAATCAAATCTAGCCATATCATCTGTTTTTGCGTCGATTGTATGCAGCAGAATCACAAATAATGACAGAATGGAAATGAACATCAGCAAAAAATACTTAATTCAACATTCGCCTTTATGCATAATTTCCATTATCGAGATGAACAAATTTACAAGTTGATACATCCTAAAAGTATAACCACCAAGGATTTAAAATCAAAAAAGGTCGATGGTACGAGTTTGTGCAACATATAAGAAGCAAAATACATCTATGGAGGGATGGTATCGATCTATAATTAACATTTTTATTTAGAGGAACTAGAATATATACTTGATAAGACGATGTGATTAATACTCTAGAAGGAATATGACCATGAAATATATCCCTAAAATAACGAAAAGATGATCCACGATCGTATATAAAATTATCAAATTGACCAATTAATCCATATATAAAGTTATAGCGTGTTCAAAAATAAAATAGCCCAGTATAAATTCGTAAATATTGCATTAATTCAACGTTATTTTATTAATTTAACCATTTCATGATTTACATCTAAAATTGGATCTTAAAGGTTTCATGAAAAGGATTCACAAAATTTAAATATTATTCCCATACATGCCCTCTTAATTCACTGATAACTAATCTACAAGTAGAAATCGATCTAAAATCAATAGATAACAGAGACTTTCTGAAAAATCACACAAAAAAAATGAATAAAACTACATAAATTAACTTGAAAATTTCTTCCAGCAATCAGTTAATGTAGAGGATATCAAGCTGGAATCAAATTTTATCTCTATATTGTTCATGTTTATTAGTTTAATTTTAAAAAATACCAAATGGTACTTTCAGTGAATTGGTATATATAAAATCAAATTTGACATGAAAAACCAAATACAAATAAGTATAATTATTTCCAAAAACTATTTACTAGAGAATAATAATACACATATTTGGTAGAAGTTTGTCACAGTATTTAATTCCATACTTTTGGGAGTCCATGTTTTAGCATTACATTTCCTAAAATGAACCTAAAAATAAAAATTCCGTATTCTCAAATACTGCAATTGTAAAACCAACCCAATTTAGATAAAATACAGTTTTTACAACCCTGTATAAAGCCGTATATATTTTTACTCTCGTATATTTATGTTATCGAATTATATTTTGATCTTCGTGCAAACAATACACCAAATAAATGTACTGTGAATCTGAGTCGAATTAAATTCAAAGATATCAAAAAGTGCTAAAATAATTTCAGAGTCAACCTTAAAGTGTCTATTTGGTGATCTAGCTAATATCATCTATAACAATCTCCCACGGTGTAATCATTGTATTTTAATAAAAAAACTCAAGAAAACGAGAGCTGATAGATCACTTAATTTAATGATCAGTCGGCCGAGTAATTCGAAAATTATCATGGAGTAATGTACTAGTACTAATCATTATCAGGTTTAGCTCCAATTATACCTTTCAATCCTAACAAGTATATAAAATTTAATATCTTGAACAATATTCACAATTCTTACAAAAACATCCAAGACATGGCGTCTGTTGGCGTCGACATATTTATCCGTTCCATGTTAATATTTACAACTCATGGATATTATCTTGATGGTTAAGCATTAATAGTGATAAAAACCTCTCAAGAAATATAGAAAGATTTAGAGTTATTGGATAACTAAACAAGACACCAAAAGAACAACCATTCTACGGGAGTAGCAAGCCGCCTATGTGTATAATATGAAGTAACAACGGTAAAAATTATCATATAGCTCTGACAAGATTCATTTGTAATAAACTTACAGCAATCATTAAGACGTGGCACATTTTTGTTTGTATTTAATGCCATCGACTATTTTCAGTTTTGTTTTCTTTCAGATGAACGAATAGAATGAATCGAATTCTGGATATCAGGGACGAGTTGTTAATTTGTTAAAGTGGTTCAATTTCAAGTTATTAGTATATTTGAACTCATTTATCGATGGAACATCGTCGCTGGTTGTATAATTTGACCGAGGAATACATTTATTGTTGACCGACAGCTACAAAATCAACTTTATTAAAGGAAGGTAGAATTAACATCTTGACTCTACATACTATAGAATTATTATCTACTGAATAAAAAATGTAGGTAAATTTTACAGATAATTTAAGTAGAATAACCTGCTTTGATGATGGATGTAAACATTTTTAGTTTTCACCTCCATAAAACAAAAATTATTTTATCTTTGGTCAGATTATGAGATTCTTGTAGATCAGGACAAACTAGGTGATATTATTTTTTACTAATCACCCAGAAGTTGGTAGCGACAAGTCCGTGCTGTTTTGATTTACTTGGCTGTATATTCACTTTATGTTGACCAAGAACCTAAGATCTTGGATAATTACATCCGGATTTTTGATAATCTAATACAGTGACTAATTGAATGTTACACTGGATATTATATAAAATATTCCCGACTGCAATAAAGATGATATTTATCTCAATTACTGTTCATGTTTGCATTTAATAATTATTGATTTATCTAAAAGCATCCCGTTTATAGTTTATCAATGTTCAACGATTGGATGTGACAAAAAATAAAAAGGGTTACGTCATTTTTTGAACTATTAACCTCACCATTTGTATTTAATTCCATTCAAAACTTTTACAAGACTCCTAATTGTAGTAGAAAAAGTTTCAGCACTGCCTCTGTCAAATAATATTATTCTTTTCTCAAACCCTCGATTTTACTTGTTTCGGCCATTTTGACAGATTTTAAATTGTATATTTGAATGATATTTTGAGAATGGTATTTTTGACAAATAAAAATGTTTAAATATTTCACTTTATTTAGTCCTCCAATATATTATTATTGAGTACGCACTGCTAATTATCACTTTAACGCATTCGGTTTGATTATATTTAAATATGTCATCAAGTGTGTGTTTATTCATTCTCTTTTGTTGGTTTATTGCGGTTGTTTAGTGTGAGATTATTTTGAATAATATCTATTTTTAAACAAGCAATTGTTATTTCCACTTCAGGCATCCATTTAGTTCCTAATGTATATTTAAGACCATCTTGCGGCTGAAACGACTAAGTTGAATTTTCGTGTAAAATGAATCGACATTAAGCCATAAATTCAATATTTAGTGGTTTTTGAAATGCTCAATAGATTTTCGTTGAAATACAGCGATTATATTCTAAAATATTAATTGAATTTTTTGTCTAGTTGACCCAACTGTTAGTTTTGTTTTTTTAGTGTTGATGCTGATGGAATAATCTCGATAATATATTGAAAATGGCCTCAGTTCGATAAATCAGCCTGAAGTAAATTGATTAATTAGGACTAGATTACATACGATTAGTCTGGTTTAATCATTCTATCTTTATTTTGAACCGGTGGGTTCAATGTATTGCCAATATCTAAAATCTTATTTGAGAATAAATTAAAAGTATCCACGAATAATTTCATATAAATATTTTCTGTAAAATACATGAAGAATATCGCTTTTAGCGTCACGGGTGTTCTGTGGTTTGGTTCTAACAATAAATCAAGGATTTTGTTCATCTTAAAGCTATTAAACGTCATCGCTAAATATTCTGTGATATTTCATGTTTCCACAACCCTACGTGATGATGACTGAAGAAAATTAATTGAGATATCTCCGTTCTAGTATTCGAAAAATTCAACAGACACTGAAAAAAGTTCGTTTGTGTATTCTGCGATTTTTTGATCATAATTTAACAATCAAGATATTTTGAACCTGAATTGGTCATTTATTAATTATTTTGATCGATGAACATTTTGCACGAGTTTCCGACTTTTGATAAATTGCAGTATCTTAATCAATAAACACGCTGCCACACCATCCTGCTCTATCCAAAAGGGAATGAATTTATCACAAATTGAATTCTCTTAAATTTCAACCCAAATCAATAAATGAAAACCTGAGAAGCGTTTATTTGAAAAATTTACTTTTTTAATGATCGCATATTAATTTCGGCACCATACGTACTGAGTTTAGAGGAACGTCCAAATGAGATAATTTGAGATAAATGAATGCAGTATTTGTCATCGACTAATGAGTGGTTATATCCAAACTCACAAAAGTTCGCTTTTAGCACACAAATGACTGGGTTTGGAATATGGATGTAAATTATAAAATGAGTACAAACAAAATGAATTCGACGGAGGAAAGTCAGGAATCAGAAATTGGTCATGTCCCTCAAACTCGTGTCGCACAGAGTATTTCAAGTAATTCTAGAATCCGGGAACAGAACCAAGAAATCAATTTTTATGAATTAAACTGCGATCACGACAAGAATGAAACGTCGCACAATTCGAGTTCCATAAATAATGAGTGTTTTAGTGTGATTCACGATGAAATTACTGAAGGCGTCAAATGATGTTCATCAAAACTGATAATCATGCGCAGGCGGTACATTGTAAACGTCAAGCCAAACACAGTCATTACACCATTTCCCATTCCGAATTTCCGTGGATTCCTTTAGGATTTCCCATGGATTCATCCGGAATTTCCCATTTTTTTTGGATGAATAAAATTTGAAGTTTTTAAAACATTTCGAGAAGAGCGTTATATTGAACTTAACTGTGATGATTAAGGATGAAATGAATCGGGTTGACACTCGAGATCTCAGAACACAATTGATCGGTCGAGTGGTTAAATCGAACATTTTCCTCTCAGTTTAACCATGTAGAGATTATCTGCTCGAAGTGGGAACGCATTCTAAAACTTATTGTGTATATTTTTAAACAACTATTTTTGGCCATCTCAGCAGCTTTTAGCGAATCTTAAAAAAACAAACTGTGATCATTGAATTCGTGAAGCGACGTGCAAACCTCAAAATCATTGTACCGTGAACCTTTTTAGAAATTTGAAATTAACTTTTTTCCAAAAATGGAAATTGGGGAAGGAATACGGGGTATTTTCTCCTTGTTAATTAAAACTCAATTCAATAGGGAGCCCTTCTCACAATAAATTTTGAAAAAGTTCAAATTTCGTTCATTCAAAAAACGGGATATTCGAGATGAATCCACGGGAAATTCAGAACGGGAAATGGTGTAATATACCCAAGCTACGCATTAGAAGAAAATAAGAAATAATGTTCTGATTGAACTTTAAAATATCTCAACTTTCAATTTGTCTAGTGGCTTTAAACGATGGCAGAATGCAATCTTGTGAGATCGAAGACAACTGATTGAGCTGGAAGACGTGAGACGTCTGTCTTGCTTCCTTCTCATACAAATGACCAAAATTATATCAAGGTATTCCACCTCAATGAAGGAGAACAACATTGAAGTAAATCCACATTTCAGTATGCATCATCAGGTGAACCTGTGAAATACATGATTAGCTCAACGACTCATATCTCATCTGTTTTTCCTCAATATATTTGAAAAAAAACGTTTAAATAAAATAAATGGATTTTATGGGTTATTAGCGATCGGTTCAGCCCAGGTAAACGTATTCAATGGGAGTAACTTTATTCGAACTCAACGATGAGCGCCGCGCTCGATCAGTCTTAGCGTAGGCCTCGCCATGATCTTTCTATAGTAACAAAGACAACAATTCCACCTGTTTTAAATTTGCAGTTGATCGTTCGATTGGATCCCTTCTGCTTCCTGAAATCAAGTGTGGCAGAGTAAACGTGATGGTATAACAAATCAACAAAGAGTTAGATTGTTATTGAAAGGATAACTCCAAGGTTTCGAGTCTGCCAATATGAAAAAGATCATAGCATTTAAACTAAATCAAGCTCATTGCTGGGCCAAGAACCGAATGCTGTTCAAAAGTGCCCGAACCATAATAGCGTAACATCTAAACGGGATCTAATGGTTCTGAATAATAATAACAAAGATTTTTTACGTATAAACGAAGCACAGACTAGGGTATCATAGAGTGAGCGATGTATTCAATAAGCATGTCAAGTTGAAAAAAATGAATAATTCAACCTTTCGATCAGGTTCAAAAATTGGATTCTTATGTCAGGTCATTTTCAGTGGTTGAACCGCCATAATTTATTGGTTGATTTTCACATAGGTTAGTATCATCGATTACTGAGATGGAAGTTCAAAAACTGTCCAACAGGTAAATTATCTTTAATTACGACAATCCCGGAACTTTCATCATTTCGACCATGATCTGTCCATAGGATAATGGATTGATCATTCGAAGGTAACCAGCATAAATGTGACAAGATATTGATTTCATTAAAATAGGTTTAACAGGCGATTCTGAGATATTGCGGATGTTAGCATATTTAATATATCCATCACCGAAACACGTGTAAACTGTTTGGTGATGCCATCCATTTCAAAACAACCACTTTCAAATGGACATGCGTGAAGAGTAGCATTACAAAAGAAGTGCTTGCATGACTAGGACCCGTGTGATTATCTGATCGATCGGGGTCCAAATTATGGTTTTTCAGAAAATATCAGTGAACTAATTTACTAAATAACCCGCGGTCGCTCATATGACGGTAAAACTGTTCGTCCAGTTTGGGTGTTAAAAATTTGCAAATCATTAAAATGGCTGTTTGGATTCTTAGATGCGTTTCGTTGGATCAAACAGTGTCCTGAGATTTGATTTCAAAGATGGGGAGATTGATGGCGAAACCATAATTGACGGAGTTATCGAGTTTTTCTCTACAACAATTGTACATACTCTCATTTATGACACGAAAACGTTCTTTGGCACGACAAAATGTACATCCATGAATGCTGGACCTATAACACTCTGAATTCTTCCAGATTTGATCGAATTCAATAAGTCCATTCTGACGATGTAATCTCCGAATCGGGAGTTTGAATGACATGTTCATAAATTTACAAAAAGTTAAAATTATTTAAATTACTAGCTCTATTTGCTGTTATAAGCGTTTTTCCGAGTGTAATTCATATTATTACTTTCTGCAATTCATAAAAATGATGTATCGAATAAAAAATGGTCCATCCTTATTTGTTAGGTAACCATCGAATCACATGATAACGTTCAGTAAATTTTAGTCTTCATAATTAGCAGTGGTTTTTTATACCATTTGAAACATGAAGGATCTCTATCATAGAACAGACAATTCATGATTCGATAAATAGGGCTGGTCAAATCGAATTTCACTCGTGTTTCCAGTCAAATCAATCTCCGGTGCGACCACGAGAAGAGCGTTCCGCCATGATTTTTACTCATAAAAAAGTGGGGGTGTGGGAGGTGGAATAAATGTCAGTTTAAGACATCGTTCATCAATTGATTGTGTGAAATCAACCCTATACTATATTATTTTCCAGGGCTTGCAGCGTGGAAAAATAAATGTAGCCATCTCAACGTTCAGCTATACTCATTTATCATAAACCAGAAGGATGTTTAATGAGTAGCTAACGCGCAACCTCGTAATCAGTAATGACATCTTGAACCTTGTAAATAGCCTATTTTAGAAACAAATTACACTACCTCTTAATATTGAATTGCATAAGGCTAACGAAAATAGAGTTACAGAGTCGAAAGTGGCTGACGGGTCAACAATAAAATATCGAATTTTCTCGTTTATGAAATGCACAATATAAGCCACTTAACGTCAGACTAGTCGCGCTTACCGACTCATTCATTCTGGATTGGTTTGATGGAAAGATCTTTTTTCGTTCATCCAAACTTCAAGATTCTTCGCTATACCCGTATGAGTCAGATCGGATAGATAAGCAGTTGTTCACGTGAAAATTCTGAGTCTGGCTTTTATGACATAAGATGCTTTTGATGGAAATTTGTGATATATTAGACATATATCCGAGAATAACTGATTTCAATAAATATCGGCCAATGTTATGCAGAATACATTTATCTTTGCCCTGACTCAATTATGATTAACACGAATTACATGGTTGGTAAGCTATATTTTCGTGACAGAAATAATTACCGATGAAAGTGATCTTTAAGTTGTTCCCTTATCGATATGAACTGCTTGATATTTACCAACTTTTCAAAAAATTGTTTATAGCGTGAACTTATACTTTTCAACCACCAAAGGGTTGACATCTTTATGTGAACCAGAAACCCGGAAGTTATCAATTCTCGTGATGCCAGATCGATTTTTCGTCGGACAAAGTTCTTATCAGAACGGAAGAGCAGCTGATTGGCAAAATAAGCATCCTCTGAGGTAACCACTGCCGAACCGTATTTGAGCTTAAATACAATGGGATTTTGTTTCTCTCAAAGCTGATCTATACTTTCCTGAAGAAAAATCATATTCAAATCACGTCAAACAGTGGGGCTTCCTTAAACCATATCCAAGGGATCACCATTTAGTATCTTATCACGTATATATTCACAAAATTTCCCCAATAGCCACCATTAAGACCTAATTTTGATCTGATGCCTTACTTTGTGCACAACTTGAGCCTGTAAAGTTTGTCTGGTCCCACCACCACCCTTTTTCCTGCTGTCGGTTACATCATGTGCCATCGACAATAGTTCACCTGTACAAAAATTGCAGAATTCAGACTTTGCAGCTTGCTTCTACTTAAGCCCGAGGACTGCGACAAACGCCTCTCGATAAAATTGAGTATACAATAGATGTCTTCCGAAACGCATTACCTTCAATAGAACAATTGAGTATGAATATGATCTGGACTAATATTTCTTAATCCATGTGTCATAAAAACACAAGCCCGATACTTATTGATACAAAATGCCTCCAATACTTGACAATGACGGCTTGGGAAAAATAACAGAGAAACGTTTTCTTCTTCAGTGGATTGGGTACCCGCCCTGGAACGTTTCTAGAACTTCGAAGATGACACCCAAGAGGAATTTATGAATTCAGGTGTTTTAATTTAAAGTGTTTTGCATCACACTTCATTAGTAGCGTGTTAACAGATAAATATTGAACAAAGCAATTGATGTAAACAAACCTCGGTTTGTTGCTTATGCCGATTCCGAGGATTCTGTTGACACTAATCAATGAATTATTGAATCCATTTGGTCGAAAAAATTAACTTTTGGCTCTGTTTTCCCTCTTCTGAAATTCTGTATTTTTCACCTACTTGGTCTGGTGCCCCCCCCTCTCCCCTCGCCAATGTTCTAAGGAAGAGAACAGGGGATAATGCCAGCAAAAATAGCGGGAAAACCACGGGTAAACAGCACAATGGTGTTACATATTTAATGTATATCTTGATGCAGGTTGGACATCTATGCTCTCAGTAACAAGTCTATAATTCTGGCATTGTTATTGAGGCGGCCGAGAAGCGTTCTCTTTGTATTTCACAAAGAAATACTGAACAAATTGATTGAAGAGAATTAAAAACTAGGGTAATTCATAGCCTCTCCTCTTGCAATATTTGAGGACCTAGTGACTAGTTTGTAAAATTATTTATCGAAGATTTTGATGGAATAAAAATACACCAAAACAAAGTATAGGTGATAATACCCAATATCTACTAAGGCTAAACAGCACTCATTCGCGAAAGCCCTCGCGAAGAAATATCTTATAAAAAAATGTGCGTTTGAGGTAAAAATATTGGTATTCAGGTAGCAAGCGCCACCTAACGCTCGTGTGCGAAAAAATAATGGCTTATGACATGATTTTTTAAAAATGCTCTTAAATCACGATTAATTGATTTTTTTTTTGATAACGCATAAGCTTATGACAGATCCGAACGAAGTAACAAGAATTCGCTTCGTTGTATGAATCTGAGATGTAGGAACCCATCAAAAGGTTTTAAAATCAGAAACAGGCGAAGGAACCTGGTTGAAGGAATCAGGCAGATTTTGGAGAGATATGGGCAAAATATCGAATGTATTGAATATCTTCGAAGTAAATCATGCGAGACATC
>JWZT01000433.1:200721-213840 GCA_000827895.1 Thelohanellus kitauei
CTAATTTTTACAGTGCTGTGCAGTTGACTTCGAACACGGGAGGCAGCGCAGCAATTATTGACATTTATAAATTAAAATTAGATGAAAAATAATTAATTTGAATTAAAATATAAAAATAAAATCAAACGATTTCTTTTATCTAACAAATCTATAGTATTCTAAGCTATTTTAAATGCTTACGCATTTCAGGCTCAATCAATAGCATGGGTCATTTGATGGACTAGGAGAATGTGATTCCTTCTTCCAGACTAGACTATCTTGTTTGAAATTCAAATGTCATAAAAATTCTAAATTTAATTTTAAAACATAAAGATACAACATAAAATTGGACAGACTTTAGTTTTTTGTTTCCTTCCCCGTATTCTCTTTTTTAAAATCCTGTTTAATTTTCTGAATCAATAAACAAATTATAATTGATTGTGGCTAATTTTTTTAGCTACTATAACGACATGTAATCCTATATTCTAATAAGAAATGGAGTATGAAAAAACCATTAAATCGTTTGTTTGTTTTAATTTACCGAATTTAATGTTTTTTTACCTAATGTTATTTTAAAAAGTGAATAATTTCTGCTCTACAGCCCACATTCGAAATTTATTGCAACACTGATTGCATTTATTTCTTCACATTGTCTTCAAAATGTTCAATCATTTCTTGAAATATTACAACACCATTTGGGACGAAATTCTGTTTTTAAGGATTCATTTTCGTATTTAGCATTCTTATATCTTTCCGTTTCCACTCTCAACGATTAATATCTGTTTGTGTTGTTGTCCAATTTTAATCCAAAATGCAAAATTTTCGTAATCGTTTCACATCGTTTCATTCAAGATGTGAGAGAATTTCATCCAAAACGTCCGATTTTTTAAGTAAATAAAATTGTCGAAACTTTTAAAACATCTCTGAAGTGTTATTGATCCCTAACCCGCTCTTCCGCTTTGATGCTGAACTTGCAACTCGATGCGATTTATAAAAGAGTTATCAGATATTGTTCAGCTCTTTCCGCTTGTTGAGGGATCCTGCCTTGAAATTCTCCTTGTCGCACTAATAAAGGTTTTTTCGGTTCATATTGCCTCTCCAGAAAATGCATTATATCACTCAATGGAATTGATTCGAGGTCTATCGGATGGAACTGGGTTTTCAGCGTGTTGTTGATGTCAGGTCCCATCTTATGGAGAAATAGAACGACCTTATGTTCGTCTTTTAACGCCTTCAACCCGAATATTTTATGGATCTGTGTGAATCGAGCCTGATAGCCATCCCACGAGTCCTTGCTCTCCATGAACGGTTCGAACTTGAAATTGCTGAATTCTGTCGTCATTTTTCTCGTCGCCAATGTAAAATTACACCATGCGGGCGCTAGAGCATATAACTATTAATAACTAACTACTACAACTTCTGAATAGGGAGCTTTTATTTTACAAAACGTTAATCAAAGAAGTTGCACCATTTATCGACCAAATGTACCTTAATGGTCAGTCAAAAAGGCCGATTTTAATATAATAAAAATGAAATGAAAAAAACGACATGGTGCTGCTTAAACTATGTAATAAATAAAAATGTTCGCTTTGTAATGCATGGGAAGTCAAACTTGTAAATTCCGAAATCTACTGATCTTAATAATTTATGATATTTGCCTTGACGTTGTGATCATTAATGATTGCAAAAAGTTGGCATCATAAATAGTCAAATTAGGTAATGTAGTTGTATTCCTTTTGGATAAAATGCAGCACGATTGCATTCTGCCATGGAAAATATGATACTAAAATAATTTTTTCATATCTTTTAATTCTATTACTTGGCGGATCTCTCTTGAATTTTCGAATCGAACATTAACCATGATAAATAAATGTGGTTTATTTGATAAATGGACCAGATTTTGTTGAATAAATCAATTTTTTTGCATTATTTAGGCATCGCTAACGTACTTGAGAATTAGCCATTTCTCTTTAACCCCTTTCTTATCACAACTTCTAATTCAAATAACCACAAAATCAAATTGTTTTGTAATGACAATATATATTTTTACAATTCAATTTGGCTCTGACGTGTAGTTGAACCAGTAACCAAATAGTTTATTGTTACCCTTCTCTCCAAGGCTCAATCAGATCGAGCTGCCTTTATTCTAAATTCAAAGTGATCATAAAATTGTATTGAAATATTTAAGATGCCAACTGTTTGCAGCCAACTATTACCAAGGCAAAAGCGTAAAAGGCCGAAAAAATACACTGTATGAATCCGATAATCAACAAGCCTTCCTTCTAAAGCGTTACAAAGGGTGCATTTTGAATCTATATTCAAATAATTTCCGAAGCCCTGTGGCTCTTTTTGGTAGATATATTTTTTTAAACAATGAGCAATTTGAATTAGTCCTGATGCACGTATGGTTGAGAAATGGTGCATTTTGTTCTCGATTTACAATGAAAACCCTGTTTTTATAAAGAAAAATTAAAAATGCGCCTATTGTTCTGATTCAAAGTTGAAATATCATTTATTTTTAAATTAATGTGCATCCGTCGAAATGTTTAACTCAATTTGCTAGTGACTATCTCATTTTCATAAACTGCATAACAAAAATAATTTAAATATGTTTAAAACCTACAAGAGATTGTCTCTAGATCATGTATGTGCGTTACTTAACATCCCACCTTCTAAATAGCTTTTGAATTTTGAGTATGGTTGCTTGAAATATGGTACAGGTCGTAAATGTCTAAGATATCATGCCAAATACCTCAACGCTATTCCAGTTCGCCGTGAGAATTTATTACATTACAACTTTATGAATAATATTAGTCTTTCGTCTCGAAAGACGTCAAAGATGTAAGGTAGTATAAAGTGTATTATCTCAATGTGCTCCGTCTTTATAAATCACAAAAATTCGATCTGCCCGCTGTAATCATTCTATATATTTTATAATTTAAATAAAAAAATTGAAAATTTAAGAATAATATAGGATTTTTTCAATCTACTTAATAAACCTTGCACTCGACTGAATCAAAGTTGCCCTAAATTAAATATTTCTTGTATGAGCTGGATAACAAATCACTCATTGGTCATATTCAACATTTTTAGTTCATTTGCTTTTTTTCCTGACAAGTTGTTGTGAAAACCTTTATACAATAGTTTTGGGCAAGTACCTATTAAAATTATAAATTCCAATGAAGAGGATGATGACATTGTAATACACGAAGTTATAGATGATGAGTACCGAATTTTATTCAATTATAAACCCATATAATCCCATGTTTGTTATAAAAATTTGTCATATTTTAGGTATTTCTTACAACACCGTTCACATGTGGCTAATTCCTCGAAATTGAAAAGGCTATTATAAACTCACAACAGCGTTCGAATTTCTTCTCCAATATCCATTTATGGTCTTCATTATCGCCCATAGGTCTTATGACCTTAGGTGATATCAAATATTTTTTAATCTATTCGCGTTTACAACTCGTAGTTTGTTTTGTCCTAGGTGTTCATTGATTCATGCTAACATTTATCGGCTAGTGGCAATCTATTACATTCATGGTTTTGTTTCTAAAGTGTGTTTTAGGATTTTTAAAACTGACTAAGAAAATGAAAGTTTATTAAAACAAGTTTATAATAACGGTATTCTGGCCATTCATACTAGTTTTATTCATACGAGATCTATTCATCACACTTGGGTCAACCATAGGTTTTTACAACATTTGTGGGCAAAATTAAGCTTAACGCGTGTATCCATTTTTATGCCGCCGAATTCTAACATATCACAAATATTAGAGCCATTACTATTTATATCAACAAAAAATAAACGATATTAATTTTTACAACATAATCTACCATGCCAGACCCCCATAACATACGATAAAACTGAGACGGAGCGAACACAAAAAAATATTTTATACGTAAATTTTTTCGGGAAAATATTACGATGTATAAAACGACTTCCGAAGAATTCTTACGAAGTCATTTGTGAACATATAAAGTGATAACAACGTTGTCTAATATAAAATATTCTTAGATGTGTCCACTTCTGTTTACATAAACATTTATCTGTAATTTGAAGGGTATCCGGTCGATTCATCACACATTTATGCAACCACAAATGTTTTCAAGCATTTTCTGTAAATTTTTAACAAAAGGTAAAAGTTAAAAAGCTGCTTAGTAAGAGAGTTTCTAAACTACTCTTACATATGTTATTTACTTCTATGAAATATGAACAAAACACTATTTATCTCTGAAATGTTGCCAAGTTGATCTTGACCACAGATCCTATCATCTCTATCAGCACAATCCAAATTTCAAAATAGTTAGCCTGAATTTTACGGCCGAAGAATGAATGTTATCCAAAACAATTACTGCCAAAACATTTTAGAAAACAGTTATAAACATATAAGTGGACACCAACATAAATCATATCAAGATATTCTTTTGTGTGCTATATTTTTTCCATTGAATTTAATCAGTAATAATAACAAATTTTAGATGTTGATTTCCGAATTTTCTGTTATATTTTTATTGTAATTATTTAAGTCTGATATTAAATAAAATGTATAATTGTACTCATTTCATACGTAAACAGTTAAGACATAAAGATGGTTACATATTACAATTATATTGGCAAAATTGTAAAATTTTAAAGTAGCTGATTTATAAAAATGACGTAAGTNTGTATTTCTATTTGACTTGATTCGTTAAAAAATTTACAAATATTTTTATACAACGATAAACATTATATATTTTAAAATCTGGGAATTTTTTAACTTCTCATTTAATACCCGTCTATTCTACATAGACCAGTTTACAATAATTCAGTTCAGCAAAAACATTTTCAAGATACATATGTTTAGCACATGTCGATCGATGTATAGATTTAATGATTGATTAGGTAGAACAGATAAAATGTTTAAAAATATATATAATATTAGAATTAAAACTATTTAAATCCATGAAATATGAGCCATCGCTCGTAAGAAGGTAAGCCGATCCGAACTGCTGTAACTGTTGATTGCTCTTATGACCCTTTCTTTCAGTTGAGTGTATTGTTTTTTTGGAACGATCTGACTTCCAGAGGTTGCCTCCAGACAACTCGCTGTTTGTGCAGATAGTTCTTTTGAAATTCCTTCGAAGAAGGTCCGAATCGAAGGATGATGACACAAAAGAAGGGATTTGAGACTATTATGCCATCCTTCACAAATATTCTTGGTGCGCGCAATACCTTCGATTGCCGAATCCCTTTTATTCCACAATTCTGGAGGGAATAATGCGGATCTATAAGTTATTACGCGACCTGGAAGGCGTCTGCCACGAATATACGCGTGCTCAAAATAGCTGAGCAATTCATCTATTCCAGGATGATGTGGCATGATGCTTACTAACTCTTCGAAGGCTTCATGCACCTCTGTAATCGGAACATGGGCTAAAGCAGGTAAGCACCAAATCCATTCCCTTACTTGTTCGTCTGAGTCATAAATAGGACGTAGTCCTATTTGATTAGTTTTTCTTAAGATTGACTGACAGAGGTGAAAATAGCACCCACTAACACTACTGCCAGGGAATGTATCTTGAAAGACCTCCATTACTGATCTTTCAAAATCCGTAAGGATAACCTCTGGATCAGCATCCGATATGAGGCCCTTCACTGCAGACAGCGTACGTCGATACGTATCGCCTGTTTTATTAGGAAGTAAGCAAATCAGGCCAACCGGGTTGATGCCATTTCCAAACTCGTAGTGGATCGAATAAATCTGACCGAACGATTCGGGACATTTATCGAATGTCCCATCCACCAGCCAAACTTTGGAATGTTTCAACCCAGCCAGATGGTTGCTGTCGCCTATGATTATGATGCGATTGGAACTTTTCGGATCAATGTCTAGAAGTACCATGTTTTTATACCTCTCTGGGATGTCAAAATTTACGGTTGTAGGAATTGACGGAAGAACCAGAGATGCGCTAAAATTTGATTTTTGTTTATGCCTTCTAAGAATACGCGAAATAGTTTTTTTATTTGGCAAGGCCATTTTCACGTCACTGCTGAGGGTGTTTATGATTGATGCCTGGGCTGAACGTGGAGTAACTAGCTCTCCTGTCATTTTCCTTTTCATATTTTGTACTGCAGTACGAGCCCGAGCTCGGGCAACATTACCTTCGTGAGAGTGATCAGTGGGCAATGACACTATTTTATCACCATTTGTTTTCATTATTGAATTGCAGGGCATTGATTGGTATTTCGTGCATTTCCATGTAACCTGTCCTGCTATGGTTTGGGAATGTTTCCAATATTCATATCCCTGGAATATAAGAGTGGGGTTTCCACGTTTTGTTTTTCCGAATTCTAACTGTTTTTCTCTGTTGATTTCTTGTGTTTCAGCGCTGTTGTTAACCGTGAAAGACATTTTAATGAGGCGCATGTGCAAGACTAGAGAGTCTGATAATTTTGTATACCATTGTTTTTGACCTTTTTAATAAATTTGTTAAATGGTTTTTATTGACTTATCGATTAGTTGTGAATCAGAAACCATGCACAACAAAACTCTAAGAATGAGATTATCATTACGTTTCTAACCGAAGATTAACGGTAATACGATGTAGATAACAATCCATATTCAAAACCACATCAAAACGGCAGCTAACCCTTTTTGATAAGGTTCCATGTCTTTATCACGAATGACTTTTAAAACGAAAGTCACTTACAACGGGAATAACACATGCGCAGTTACAACCCAAGTTGTTTACAACGAAATATCATTTTAACAATGAAATTTTTGCTATATTTCTCGTATGTTATCTATAAACAGGACCAGATAGCTATCTTATTTTTGATAAACAGCAATATTTTCTCTGAAATCAAGTCTAAAGTTTTCAATTTTATTGAAAACATAAGAATCGATCGAATATAAATCGTGATAAAAATTAATATGTAAAGTTAACGGCACTCTACCTTAAAAATATCATCGTGTTTGCAGGAGCATAGTTTTAAGATTTCAAGAAGCCGTTCAATAAGCAAATAATAAGATCTGGGTTGAGAATTTGCAGACTGTCCATTTTGAACTTTCTGGCAAATATTTCGTTGATAGTTATCGTCCAGTTGCAAATATTCTACTAATTTGACAAATGAATGATGGAAACATTTGACCATTTTCGAAAATACACTGCGCCATCATTCAATCGAACTATTTGTTCTTGATTTACCATTTATTGTTATTTCATAAAAATTATATAGTTCGACTGGAAAAATGGGTATTGTTCTTGTCATGTCAACATTTCTAACGCCAATATAATTATTCTCGAAATATTCCAGTAAATCTAGAAATTATTATCTGATTTGATTTACATATGGAGCATTAATGACTTGAGCAAAGGCTACACCAAGGATCAGCACAAACGCGATTAAGAGTATCATTTTTATGTAAAGCTCGAGTTAGGTCTACCTTTAATACTTCTCTAATAATTCACTGTTTTGTTGTATCTTCCTACATATGTTTTGAAAAAGGTGAAACTAATAACAATTCAATCGTGCTGTTGGAGAATTTGCATTAAGCGCTCTTATAAACGCTTGCTTAAATCACCCATTAAATTCTCAAGATTGGAAAGAAGAAAACGCTGCTGGACAAAGGAAAAACTAAATCGTAGCTAGAAAATGATTTATTTTGAAGCAGAATATATAAATCTTGAACAATACACATCCAAACTGTAACATGGACCGTATATAATGTGAAATAAATAAAGCTGTTGTCCTTTTTACTTTAAGTAACATTATATTTATCCATAAATATTAAAGAAATGAATTTAACTTAGTGTATACATGTAGAAAAAACAATTGTATACGCGGAAACTTAAATTTTCGTTGCACATGACTTTCATTATAACCGCGCATGTGTCTTTTTGGTTGTAAATGACTTTCTTTATGAAAGTCATTCGTGGTAAACGACAAATACGGTTGTTAATTAAGCACGCACGCACACACTCGCGTATATTTTTATCGTTATTATCTATTCTAGGTTATTTCAACGATGAATTTAAAAATTTATGGAATCTGAGATAAAGATAATTAATTATGTAACAGCCTGTGGTGCCATATCATACGATGATCGTCAGAGATTCTTAATTTGATAACGAGATTATATAAGATTTAACCTCATTAAGATTTATTTTCATAATATCTGTATTATAATATCTAATAGAAACGATTCGTCAATAAAGAGAACTCGACCAGATATCACCGGTGCGAAATCGGCACTCGCGAATCATTTTCTGACCAACGCCATGCCGCGGTGGTACCTCACAGCCTAAAATTTAAATTATTGTTATTTATAAATCTTTAGATTAATTTGAGTAAAAAAACTTTATTTGCATATCTAAGTGCATTATTTATGAAAATGTAATGTTTCAAATCCTTTTTTGTCTGACAGAAATATATGAATTCGACCTTAAAAATGGCTAAAAATATCCAAAACAAATCAGATGATCAGGATCTAAAAATTACATTTTATGATAGATATTAAAATGTATTTAAATAAAATTTATCAAAAAATACTGGAGGAGGCAACGCGTTTTCCTTATTTATAAATTTTTACTATGTTTATAAATAAATTATGCTATTATTCTAAAGATTTTGAAGAACATTCCGCTGATTTACTTTGAAACCCTGTTGAAACATCGCTAAAATATTTGAAATTTATGTTTGATATTTGTAAAAATAGTAAATATATCTGAAACGATTCTCAGTAAGCTTTACTAATTTACAAATAACACACAGATGTTAACATTTGTTTTTCAATTAATTCAATATTTCTTTAAATGTATTCAATTTGTCTGTTTGATATATAAGTTAAAAATCTCATAAGTATGTTTTGGATTTTAAAAAAACATAGAATGATGAAGATCTTAATTCAAAGCCTGAATACCTTTTTAATATCTTGCCCGAACAAGTCAAAATAATTCACATTAAATACCATCCGATATGAAAACGATGAAAATTAAGAAAAAGATTTTTTACCAATGAAAATCCATTCTGGAAGCATACAAACAACTGAAAAAATAGCCTCTAGTTTCAATTCAATTTTTTGATCGAAGTATCTATCCAGGACATCTTTTTTTAACTTGAAATCATAAAGATTAAATAAAGAAGTCATCTTATCGACGAAAAATTTAAATCATATGTAAAATTAAATAAAAAAAGAATATACACGTAACTTAAATTAATGACGCGTGGGTGATTTTTATCATTAAATTTTATGACAAAATTTACTCTTAATTTGAATTTATATGATCATTAGAATCACCATTTTAATTTTTATAAATTACGTTGCTGACCCAATGTTAACAGGCTCGTTTTCTTTTAATAATACTGAAGAGAAATGCAACGCACCTCTACGTGAGACTGACAGAGGAAGCTGAACAGCGACGAATAAGGAGTAGAGCCTATTATTATATATAGAATATATTAGCATCTATAATACCATAAAATTTTAAAAATGTTGATAAAATTGTCGCTATTTAAAAATTTCAAACTGTTGTTATAGCGATAAGTAACTCTTTTAATAAAAAGGTTTTGAGATCCTCGTCCTTGTCATTTTTTGTCAAGCAACAACACCTCGATATTTGGGACTATGATAAATTTCATATCTACAAGTAAAAATGATGTCACTAAAACACGTTTTAGCTGGAATAAAATTAAACAAAACTTTTGATAATCTTATTAATGTAGTTGGTTCGATGGTCACGCCTAACATAGGGAAAATAACGCTAATACCCTTTATGAGTAAAATTGTAAATTTATGAGTGTGAATCCCGTCCAAATTCTATCTGTAATTAACCATCTTTGAAATTATTTTTAAATAATATATTCAAACTGGCGAATTTGGCACAAATATTCTAACATGTGTGCAATGGATGGTGGCTCCCGAACATAAATGTGTTGATCGTAACTTAAATTTTTCATATATAAATATATACCATTTTTAACGATGAAAAACTATTTAAAAATTCCCTAATTATTCGAGTTTTAAAGGATCCAATCTTTGAAAAATTCCCCGCGATTAAAGCTTAAGAATATCTCATTCAGATATATCAATAATAATAAACTGAACTTGTTGTGGTCTTTATAAGACTCCCATCATTATCTATATAGAAAGAACATTGATGATTTATATGGTACCTCATGTTTATTCAAAAATACNACTACTAAAATCTTGACGAAGGCTCAGTAATTCCCAAAATTTGAATATAACTTCTTACATATAATATCACGTATTTATGCGTTGGACTCAAAGCTATCTTGAACTTCTTTAACGCTATTTCGAGATGCAGGAAACTTATGCATCCTTTTTGACCTGCATTTAGATGCGAATGGCATTCATTAGGACATACACGAACAACCATTTGTTAATTGGTCTATTTAACTAAGGTATCAACGAGTAAGCTACAGTTCTTATTAATATCATAAGTTAATGAATAAGTATTGTGTAAAGAATAATTATTCTTCATTGGAGCTTTTTGAATGTTCAATTTTCTCCCACATATGAAATGATGCCGGTATGCTTTTAAAATGATTTTTTTGTTCACACTGGTTGGATAGAACGATCTTCAAAAAACGTCTTTGTATTTCTTTGAATTAGCAGATTATTTTTTGTCCTAGAATCAACGACATTGCAAGTGATCAAATTGATATAAGACATTACATAGTATTGGAGGATCCAATAATTTATTAAAATTTTTAAAAATATGAACTCAGTTCATATCTATGATATCAATATAAAGTTTAACAATATCAAATCATGTCTAGCTAATATTTGATTATTCTTTAAATATCTCATTACAAAATATTTTTCATGCAAATAAGTAAAATTAATTTTGTATAAACATGAGTATTCGATATTTATATAAAATGAAAATACGCAGTCAATGTTTACTTATTGGAGTTTTATAAAAGAACAAAGCTCTAATTCAATCTGTAGATACACTCGAAGCAAAGAGAAATCATTTCGCAAAATATAAAATATAATAATGGCAGTTATCCTAAATAAATTAATGCTGCTTCAGTACATAACTCGATAAAAGAAATGATAGAACTTACAAATTATTTACTTGATAGATGCTTGTTCTATTATCATGGTGTCAAACTTTCTTGTGTGAATTTTAGGTTTTGCTTGAATAATTCGTCTTTATTCAAGTATAGATAGGACAAAAAACACTCGTTTACTTAACCCTAGATCCATATATTGGATTGCTATCCACTGTGAATATATGCAGGGCCATTGGATGAATAATTTTTACTCTGCGACAGTGATCAACTTAGCAAAATAATTTAAAAGTAATAACAACTGGGAACTCTGAGGTTAAATTTATTGATGGTATTTTGATAAATTTAAAAATTGCCATTATGTATTGTCGACTCAACGGTGCATTGTAAGATAAATAAAACCGTAATTCTGACAATTTATAGATTGTAACCTCCGAATCTGATTCATTATTTACCTCATTTTACACCTATATTATCATCCTTTGAGCTATCCTTTCACTATCATCGATTACGAATGATAATTAACAAGTTTACATCATGCACTCAGAGGCGTTGTCAATGAGACCACATTAAAGGATACTTCTGTCATCTTTTCCAATAATTCATACGTAAGTCTGAGCAGAATCTACTGTAATTGAGGAGATATAAAGAAGAGGTGATATTTATGATAAAGCTAAATTGATAATTATTTAGTGTCAATCCTAGATGTGTATTTGTCTTTTGAACACTTACATTGTATTCATTTCGTTATTACTGAATGTGATTTTTTAAATTTTTGGTCGATTTTTTTGAATATTACTATACTTGTCAAATTGTATGATGAAAAATTAGACGAGAATCCTTATTCTCTTAAAAAAAACTTCGACGAATTTAAAACAATAAAATTACTGATTAGAATTTTTCTATAGTCACCCGCAATAGATATAAATATCATAATCAATTACTCATCAATATAAGTAACATGTATATAAGCAAGAGAATATTAGAATATCTACGAAAAATCGCTTTTAATATAAAAATGTAAAAAAATTTAATATTATTACACTATGTTTTGTCATAGTTATTCAGATTCAAATGTTGTGGAGTTTTAACAAATATTCTAAAAAATAAAAAATTTTAAACTTATGAGAATGTTAACAGACTGAAACATTTTATTGTAGCAATCTAGAATCTAAATGAAATAAATTATAAGTATAGTAATTCTATTTATTATCGTTCCGCTTTTATATCTTTCACTGAATATTATTCTCTGTTATGCTGGGCTTATTTACCAAGATAATATTTGTCATTTATCTTCACAACAATTTACCAAATTTATAGCTCAGACGTTAAGAAACTTATTCCAACAATTCATAAATTGTATAGTTAGCTTAATGAACCCCAGAGAATATCTTCTGCGTAAACTCGATATCTTTCAAACTCAATTGCAAATGTTTGAGAATATAAATATTGTAAAAAAAGTATTTTATCCTGGAGAGATAAGCCAAAACCTATGATCAGGCTTTGTAAGGAGAGTGAAATACTTGAATCATTCTCATAATATGTTCGTTAAATTTGAGTAAAACCCTCGCATCATAGATAAAGCCTCGTTTATTGCAAGTTATCGTACCATATGCCACTTATATTTTTTACTAAGTTTATTTAAATGCTTCTAATCAATATAATTCATATAAAAATCCCTTTTCACGTTTTTTAAGCTTGGTTAATACGCACTCAAACCACTGAGATTCAAGCCTAATCGAAACGGTAAATGTAATATCACCGATTCTCCAAATTATGATTGATATTCTCGTACTTGAAGAACTATGTCTTGGGAGTAGAATTAATTGAATATTTACTCTTTTGAAACTGCAAACAATGTAAGTTAACCACAAAAATATATCTCATCGCTCACATGTGCGTGTATCTATAATTGAATATAATGTGTTTTGGAAATAAATTCTGGCATAAGTAGTTTTAGACAACATTACTTGTTTCAGCAATCAAATTCATGTAAAAATTTTGATTTTTTTGTGTCGATGAGGCTGTAAGATATGCTGCGTGGATAAACTTAGCAGAATTTCAGAGAAAAATAGTGTTAAGTTCATATTCCGGCGAAGTAAATAATATAC
>JWZT01000435.1:2259-19394 GCA_000827895.1 Thelohanellus kitauei
TTTTGGCGGGATCATTGACCGAGGAATCGAGTAGCCGTATTTGCTCTTGCTGGAACTGCAGTTGGGATTCAAACCGCTTTTCTTGAATTTCCAGCTGTTTTGACAGGATTTGTATCAGCTGTGAAAGGTCAGCTTCTACCTTCGTCGCCATTATTAAATCTCGGTCCTCGTTAGTCTTCGCTAACAAGGTAAATAAGTATTTTTAAGTACTTTGTTTATTATAGACATAACACCTCCCCGTTTACGTTTGAAGCTTTTCCTGGGCCATGTAGAAGATTGGTAAAATTTTGTCTGTTTTCTTATCCTTGCTGAACGCCTTGGGATAGGTTGGCCCGTATCAGAACTTTCAGGTAATTTGGACAGTTGGCAGCGTGCATGATTTTTTGAATTCCAATTCGGTAGGTATAGAGGAAAATCGCTGTCATCTTTCTGGGGGTATCTGGGGCGAAGTTGTTCAAAATGTCTCTTGACTTCGAGTGAAGAATTTTCATATTTTACCAGCGCGTGTCGGTGACCCAAAATTTTAGAAATTGTGGCAGGAATCCACTTCGGCGATTTATCATCTTTCCTTCGTTCATTTTTTACGTAACAAGGAGATCCCATCTTGATGAATTCGTATGATTTTGGAATTTCGAATTCTCTTGTAGTTTTCCAATTTTCAATCGGACGAAATGTGTCGATTTGACTCCGTATTACCCTACCGTTAAGTAATTCACCTGGCGATTTACCATTAGATTGTGGTGTTCTCCGATATTGAATGAGAAATTCTAAAAGTGCTTGATCGGGACTGAGTGTTGATCTTTGCAGAGCCCGCTTAAACGTTTGCACGAAACGCTCAGCGAGGCCGTTGGTGGCTGGATGATATGGAGCACCCGAAATCCATGTTATCCCTCTCTTATCGCACCATGACGTAAACTCATCTGAAGAAAACGAAGTTCCGTTATCCGAAACAATAGTTAACGGGTACCCAAAGTGTGCAAAATCTTCTTCCAGTAGACGAATTGTTGATTCTGAAGATAGACTGGATGTTTTATGCACGCATGGATATCTAGAATACGAGTCGACAATTATCAACCAATTGGTTCCAAAAAAGTTGACCGCATGGTCGATATGAATTCGTACCCAAGGATTCTTTTCCGCCTCCCAGGGATGATTTTCTAACTTAGGCAACTGGTTCCGGTAAAGATCGCACCTTATGCATTTACGACACAATGATTCAATATCACCGTCGATTCCAGTCCAGAAGACTGCACTTCTCGCAAGACTTTTCATCTTTTGAACACCTAAATGTCCAAGATGGAGTATTTTGAGCACATCTTTTTGGAGAACTTCCGGAATAACCAGTCGATTGCCGTATAGAAGACAATTATTCTCTATCGACAGCGCATTAGCATTTTTTTTGAAATTTAATAATTCCTTTGGTACTTTTTCTGCCCATCCGTTCCTTAACATTTGCATTGCTCCTGAGGTTATAGGGTCTTTCGCGGTAGCTTCAATAATGATCTGAGGATTTTTTATATTAATTTGTCGACTGAAAGAAGAAATTTTACAAACCGTGTCATGGTCTTCTTTACCTTCTTGTCGATCAAAATTATAGTCCGGCTTGTCAGCTAGGCGACTGAGCGCGTCTGCATTACCATGCTCCTTGGTGTTTCGGTACTCGATTTTGTAATCATAACGGCTAAGGATATTTGCCCATCTGGCCAATCGATTAGCAGCCATTGTAGGGGTAGGGCGATTCATTCCAAATAACGAAAGAAGTGGCTTTTGATCTGTATCTATGATAAATTCACGCCCATATAAGAATTGATGATACTTACCAAGAGCGTAAATGATGGCTAACGCTTCTCGATGGATTTGAGCGTAATTTCTCTGAGATTGATTCAAAGTTTTGGAAGCATTAGCGATAGGTCTCTCCGACCCATCCTCATATCGTTGAAACAGTACAGCTCCTAGTCCTACACTGGAAGCATCGCATGCGATTCCAATCTGTAGAGCAGGGTCGTAATGAGCCAAAACAACATCCGAAGCAAGAATTTTCTTTAAAGAATTAAAAGACCTTTCGTGGATGTGGTTCCACTCCCATTCTTTTCCTTTTGAAGTAAGCTCATATAAAGGTGAAGCAACCGTTGCTAGATTCTGTATGAATTTATGATAGAACTGGACCGATCCTAGAAATGATTTCAGTGAACTTAAATCGTAAGGTCTTCTCATCTGTAATACGGCATCGGCACCGGATCCTTTGCATATACCATCGAGTGTTAGTGTGTGCCCCAAATAATCGACATGTGCCTGAGCAAACACACATTTTTTTAGGTTGCATTTCAATCCATTGTCAGAAAGCCTTTGAAAGAGAGCTCTTAGATTCGAAATGTGGGAATCGTCATCCGTTCCGCTAACTAGAATATCATCTAAATATGTAGCTACTCCCTGTAGGCCGGCTGTCAGTTTTGCCATTAATTCTTGGAAATAGCCAGGTGCTGACTTAATGCCGAAGGGCAACCTGGTTTGAAGAAATACACCCTTGTGCGTGCTTATTGCGAGCCGCTTTTGACTCTCGGGGGATATTTTCACTTGATTATAAGCCTCAGATAGGTCAATTTTAGAGTAGTAGTGACATCCACCAAGTTGGTTTAACAACCCGTCAGGGGAAGGAATTGGGTATCGATGATCTTCTAATGTTTCATTCACCCACACACTGTAATCTCCGCATATTCTGAGTTTTCCTGTTTCGCCTTTCTTTACAGGAACGATTGGTGTGCCGCAATCATTAAATTGGACTGGAACCCAAACTCCTTTTTTTATTCCCTCTTCTAACTGCTTTTCGACATCTTCCTTCAAGGCATAGGCTACAGGTCTGGGTTTACAGAATAAGGGCTTGAAATTTTCTTTGAATTTTATCTCGATTTCAACGTCTTTCACACAACCGAGTTCAGGGTCCCATAGGCTTTCGAATTCCTGGCATAATTCCTTGCATTTAGTTTGCAGCGTATTATTTTTGACGCTGTGAAGTTGAGAACTTTTTGAATGTAATAAGGTGTCGACTGAAATTTGAAGTGTTTTTAAAGATCTAAGTCCTAGCAGGTTTAGGTTATGGTGCTTGGTGACTACGAAATTTAATGAATGTCTTCCTGAAGTATTTTTATCGCCGCATTGTCGTATTTCCATACGGAAGTATCCCATCGTTTCTATCTCACTGCCCGTTGCAGATTTATACTCAGTACTTATGAATTTCAATTGAGGCTTGTTCAATTTGACCCAATTAGTATAGGATATGAAATTATCCAGCGATCCAGTATCGACCTCGAATACTATTTTGAATTGTCCGAGAATAAGAGGAAGATGAATCTTGTCTTCAATAGTGGATACGACATTTTTGACTCCTCTGTTTTTGAAATTTCTAGAACTGAAGGAGAAACCACGTCTTTTACAAACCTTCTCGAGGTGTCCTTCGAGATGACAGAAGTTGCATTTCTCCCTTCTATACTTGCAATTTTGACGAAAATGTCCCTTGCCACCACAAGTATAGCATTCCCCTGCTGCTGTTTGTTTTTTCTCCAGTGAAAAATCTTTTTGAGGCTTTGTAATCTTTGAGATCTCTTCGGTTCCGTCTGAAATCTGGTCTTTAGCATTCCTAGACGCCTCTTCAACCTCGACCGCGATCTCAACGATCTCCTTAAAAGTCAGTTCTTCTGCTGAGCGGTGGAATATAGCCTTTAGTACGGCTTCATTGTTCACTCCGCAGATGAAACCGGTTTTAAGGGCTTCGTCCAGTGGATCCTTTATCGTTGAAAAGTCGCACGTTGACGCTCTCTCCCTTACTTTGGCTGCGAACTCTTGAATGGATTGGTGCGGCTTTCGACGATTCTCCGTGTAGAATCTGTGGCGCTCACGCACGACGAATTTTTTTGAATTGAAATTTCCGTCCATTATCGACATGACCTCCGACCATGTGAGGTTATCCACGTCCTTGGGGACTTCGAATTGGGCTGCAGCAGTCTTTACGAGCTGGTACACAGCCTTGGATTGAATTGTCAGAAACACCAAACATTTCTTGGGTTCTGGGATTGAATTTGCCCCTGAAAACGTGATGAACCGTGATAGATACTCTTTCCAGAGATCCACCGACGGATCAAAGGCTGGAAATTGGTAGCTCGGCAGAGCATTAATTTTGGCGGGATCATTGACCGAGGAATCGAGTCGCCGTATTTGCTCTTGCTGGAACTGCAGTTGGGATTCAAACCGCTTTTCTTGAATTTCCAGCTGTTTTGACAGGATTTGTATCAGCTGTGAAAGGTCAGCTTCTACCTTCGTCGCCATTATTAAATCTCGGTCCTCGTTAGTCTTCGCTAACAAGGTAAATAAGTATTTTTAAGTACTTTGTTTATTATAGACATAACAAATCGATAATTTACGAGTAATTTGACTCAACCAAATCGCGAAAAATATGTAACTCCAAAAAACAACATTAATACTGCTCTGTCTATGGAGTTTATTCAATGTTTTAACTTAAGTTGTATTCATCAAGAAGTATTTTTATAAGTAGTTCATTTTATATTCGATAAGTAAAAATATTGTAAATGTTCATTTTTTAAAAAAAACAGGAATCACGTATTGTTTTACGCGGTATCCGCTTATTTATCATTACTTCGAAGGAATAATTCTAACTATATATAAAGACAAATAGAATTTTTCGTTTTTTTATTTCTAAATTTCACCATCTATTGTGTATGCACATAAGTTTACAAGTATTTGACCTGATTAAATTCTATTGCAATTCACTCTCCAGTCAAAAAAAACATTCGCCCAACTGATGATCCTGTATGACATTTTTACCAGCCTCATCTTGGTTTATACATTCGTAATGTTTATTGGAGTAAACTATCATTTGATATCATCTCTTAAAAAAATTCGGTGCGATCGATTGAACGCAAAACCCTGTATTAATCGAAGGTCAAATCAGCCTCGGCCTCAATTTTCCCTCCGTAGTACATATTTATTAGTTTTCTTTGTTTCAGAATGTGTTATTTTCTGTTGATAAAACGAAACTCGTTTTCAACATGTGTCTAGTTTGTTTAATTACGTGTCTTGTGTAACCTTTATATTGGAGAACATAATCTTCCAATAACTAATGAATGTTTTAGTGCAAATGATAGCTCTTCAATGCATCAGAAAACCTGAAATTTATACATTTGAGTGGTTTGGTAACTGAATGTGTCTTTATTGCGCCAGACCAACCCAGTTCATCTCATCAGTATGCACAATATTGAACACTGGTCTATCTTCTATTTGATGTGACAAATTTTCATGAAAAGGCATTAGTTGGTGTGGTTTGACGGTGTCGCTTTCAATATTACAAGTTTGTACGGTTGTTAGACGTAATAATTTCCGAGGGTAGAAACAGACCCTTTTCTTTTAAAATAACATCACATTGTTTTGTTTACCACTTTTTAGGGTGATGATGATCTACAATATATACAACTTTAGACATCTCACCCCCACCTTCCAAGTGTTTAATTATAACATATTGAAAATTAAACGTTTTGGGCATGTTTTTCAGTTCAGGTGCTGTTACAAACATCATGTGCAGACGAATTGGGGATATTTAATGTATACCAAGTATACTTAGCACTGGTCACTTGTCTCTCGACACCAGAGTTCCAAAACCGATGCCGCATCGCAAAAGTGTCCCACCGGCTGCTTGGAAGTGACCAGTTAGGGTTAAATATTTTTGAAAAATCATGTTATATTTTTAAATTTTTTGATCTACTTTTGTCAAGTTTCCACAAATCAAAACTTACTTTTACGAGCGGAATTAACAACTTTTATTTATCACTTTTTGATGGTTTCAGGTCATTCAAAAATACTGCAAGCTACCTTGAATGCCGTACCTTATAATAAATTGTTTGCCTAAAACCTATTAATGATTACGTAAGTAATTAAAACATTTATTTTAAGAGAACTAAACTAGACGCTATAGTTTTTAATTTTGTCGTTTGGCAAATGCCAAGGATGGTACAATGGAAGCTGACCATCCATTCCCATACATATTATTTTTAACAAACCAAGGCATATCAATTTTGAAATAGTTTCAACCAATTAAAATACAATAAACAGAACATAAAACAATGTAATTTTTTCGTTTATCTCTTCTTTATTGGTGCATCTGACTAAATACCCCACGATCACTCGATCTGTCCGCAATGATCAGGAGTAAATACATCATGTTTGCCGTTTATTAATTTACTGGATTGATTTTTATCCCTCACCTCCTGGAATAATCATTTTCCTACATACAAATAAATAATTTTAGATTCCGGTTAGAAAAAACTAGTACGGTGACATTCATGATGATTAATAATGGGACACTTCCTGTGCATTACTTAATCCCAAATAATGATGAATTCTGCCATGATCAATTATATATAATGGCGCCTTTTTTACCTTCTCAGTGCAGACTGTTTTTAGATTTCTCGCAAACTCTACCAAGTCGTTCCCATTCACCATCTTTTCCTTTTTTGACATATATCATCCAATATTTATTAATCGCTGTAACAAGGAAACGTTGCTATTTTTGGCAGCAGGAACAATTCAAAACGAATATTGTTAGCTTCTGCTTCTACCTTTAAAGGATCTAGGAACCTCTTTAAATACAATTTTTTAGAGAAAAAAAAAATATTATCATCGTTATTGGTATCTAGAAACCCATAATTTGTAGCATGTTCCCCCTGGTTGAAATTCTGACCTAGGTGTTGTTTCGATCAGAAAAAATGTCACCTTTTCATAGTATAATAAATTGTGATAAAAATCTCTATTGACTGTGTTTATAGAGTGTAATTCTAAAGTGTTCTTGCACCCAACATGACAGATGTGCCGATGCCACCGTGCACTTCTGACACACCCACCTGAGTAACCTCCCTTTTACTTCTAAAATTAATTTAAGGCTTCGATCACCTCGTTTATTTTGGAGAACAGTCAAATCCTTTTAAGTGCCTGGTCTCCAAACCAGACAAACTTGTATTTAAAAGGAATGAACAATCCATATGATTTTGAAATTCCCCGCTGACATGCTCGTTGATACAAACACAATATATTGAATTTCATTCAAAGAATGTTCTTTACATACTGCAATGACGCCGAGAATGGCAGCTGTTAAAACTAGTTGTTTAAACTCGGGCACTCCAACATGCCTTGAAATAACTTATTTATCACAATTATCAAATATTTGTTGACCAAATTTTAAATCAACGCGTGTGCCACTGGAATTTCATGTTAGTGTTACTCTTTTTAGGGTTTCTGATGAAAAAGGTACAACTAATTTTAGTCTATCAGTGATTTGAGCAAAACGTTCATTTAATAAATAACATAATCACACACAGTCAAATCCTGTAGAGTGTCAGGAATGCAGACAACTCTACAAATTCTATTTGATGGAACGTGCTCTTTGTTTCAACTCACATCACATTAGCGCTTTATAGAACGCCCCAAATGATTGCGCGCACTTATCCAATGACATTTTTATATAATTTGGCTATGTAAAAAAACGGCACCGAAGGTGGTCGTGAAGTTAACCCGATGGTACACAAGATCGATAGGCATTTAACAAGATTTGCCAATGTATATACATAAATATTCATACATATGTTGCAAGTGAAAAGTTTACAATTCAGAATTCAAGTATTTTGATTTACAAGCATTTAATTTCTGAAGAAGTTTAGGGGTTCTATATTCTTTTAAATCCTACTTTATCTGCCGATCTAATTTGCAGAATTTTCTCAGGTTCCATGCTTTGGTTCTGAATGTAAAATTTGTATGTGTTAAAGATATAAGATTTTGTATTTCTTTCTTGCCAAAGTTATTTCTAAAACTCAAAAATGAAAAAAACCGATTATTAGATCTCAAAAACTGGTAAGGGTTAACCAGATGAAAATTCAATAAAGATAACAGAAAAGAAAAAATAAACAATTGAAATAATGTTGAAAGTTGATGGTTTTGAAGCGTCTAAAACCTTTTTCCATAAGCTCATCAGAACTAAATATATGATTGGTGATATTTTTTGTCATTGCAGCATTATATAAATATATTTCGGCTAAGAACTAATGCCTCAAAATTTAATACATGGAACAGTTGTATACGCGCCAAAATATAATCAATATTAAAACAGAAGACGTGATGTAAAGGAAAATTTCATCTGGTACGTGAATAATCATAACCCTGTTCTGTGAAAGATTGTGGCTGCAATTCAGCTTAATTTTGAAAACTTAAACAGCGATTTCAAAGCGTAAAGGGAAACCTAAAAATATTGTCCTAAATCCGAAAATTAAAAATTGAGAACACATTCTTTAACTTTTTGGGTGAAAATATGACTGAAAACTTTGTTAAAAAGTTATAAAATATCACACGACAACCAATCGTTCAACGTGTATAAAACTTATATAAATCTCAACGTTTAATAACGTGTAAAATGATCATATTCCATTTTCCTCACCCGTGCACATTATAATAAATCATATTCGTGAGATCTAAAATAGAATTTAACTGATAATTGATGAATTAATGGCAAGAGACTTACAAATTATGATCAATATATGCTAGATCCAATATAGAGATTGTTTCATCGGATAAACCCCTAAATCTCTGAGGAACTCGATTGAGCTTGAAAACGTAACATAGAAGGGAATTTTGAAACATTCGCCAATATATATGATTTTGTGTGGTTGACAGACTACTTGAAGTATTAATGAATTGTGTGACATTTGACGGGGCTGCTTACATAATTGGATGAGGAAACGGATTGAACAAATATTCTCAGTAAAATTATACTAATTATAGGTTTCATATGATCACAAAAGATTAGAATTTTTAGTTGTTGGACAAGATGAAATCTCTGAATCAATCGATTCAAATAATTTTTTAAACAAATTTATGTTAAACATCATAAAAATAGTATACAACTACATTTATGCACATAATAACTGTGTTTTAATAATAAACTTGGAAAGAGTCCTAAAAGCCAGTGTAGGTGAATTCAGTGTTCGATCACTATGAGCGGTGTTAAATTACTATGAATCATTCTTATGTCATTTTGAAGAGATTAATAATCTTTTAAGACTCAAAAATGTAAATGTACATACCGTTACATTAGTGTATATGTAACACCAACAGATTTCTTATTTGACTTTGTATCGAATTTGATACTCTTAGAGAATTAACCGAAATAAATAATTAAGTAAAAAGTAGAAATTTTCACCTTTAAATATCGGTAACCAAAAATACAACCATTAACTAAGGTTTTAGAACAACAAACAATCAAATTTAGTCTGTGTTTTAAATGTGCTACGGTTTCAGCACGCGAAGTTTTTTTCAGTTATACATCACAAAAAATATTCAAAAGCAGTTATTTTATTATCATAAATTATTGTTTACCAATTTAATAACCATTTTCCACTCAAGATGTCCGACTTTCCGATGTGGATATTCAAATGTTCCATTCTGTGCTTTTTTTATTATAAGAAAGTAAATGATAACTGGTAGAGAGACCATTGCCTTTAGGCTCATGCCAATCTCGATAAACGACTGCTCGTCTGAGACTCAAAAATTTACAGCGTATTTCTAAGACCCTTAAAGAGGGAATCTATAAATTTCATTTTTTTTAAATAAACATACAAAATATAGAAGTTTTGAATGTCTGAATCGGAATGTCTGACATCTTGAACGGAAAATGGTGTAAGGTCAATTTAAACAACAAAAAAAAACTTGGATATTGCTCATTAACCGAGTATATTGGACCAAAAATATTGTTTAGAGGTATATAAGAATCTTTGGGCATTCGGATAAAATGAACTCAGAAATCTATCAGCCCGATTTTCATCTAAATAACGAGAAATAATGAGTAGATTTGAAGAATACATTATTCAAAAGCGGTATCCAGACGAATTATTGATAAATGGATGTATTTTATTAAATTTTAATTTCCTTGAGAGAGTTATGATGCGGGTTTCACGATTTCATAATTCATCATCCTTAAGTCTCGATAAAAGAAAGTAATTCAATTTCTTTCATTAAACACTTTAACATCCTTTACACGTTTCGATACTAAAAAATAATTAAAATGTGGTTAATCAGAGTAAGATCCTGCCGAGATATCGTTGTATTGAGAAGATCGATCAGACGAGAAGTTAGTGAAACTACATGAATTTCTAAACAGTTTTCTTAAAATATTTTTGTACGTTGGTCTACACTTTTGTGTGTACGGGTTAAAATAAACGTATAAATTAAAATTCCGTATTTCTCACGCATTACGTCATATAAAAACATCCATTAATGATATTTGAATACAATCAAAAGTTAATATAGCTTTTCATTCGGAATAATTTTTACAAGAAGAGCGTTCTGGCGTCTTTTTGTTTCAAACAAACCATAGTATTGTAATGTCCAATCGAAGTATCGGACAATATTATCACAGTTCAAAATGCAGTTCAGCAGATATTTTATGGAATCTGGTCACTTGGGCCTCTCTAATTTTACTCACAACAAAGAAAAGACGTTCCTCACATTCCTTGAGACACAACTGATGCGCCACATCAAATTTTAAGCTTTTATATAACCATAATGTTGTTGGATTATCGTAGACGGATCACTCAGCGTGTGGTCAGTGTTTTTACACAGGGGTTGTTCTGATATGTATATATTAACGCTGATCATCGCAAAGATGGTTCATTTGATGAACTTTTGATAACTCTCATATTAGGATATCGAGCATTAATTCTAAGTTGTGACTCATGATTGAGATGGTAAAGGACAACCACCAATGTTCATGACATCCGACAAAACTATGTCAATCATAAATAAGACAAAAAGAAACTTAAGAAGGTTTATCAGAGAATTATGATGGGAATTTCTTATATTGCGATGTAATGATGGGTACAGTCCGAATTTCGTAGTCAAAGTTTACTAGCTAGTGGTGAGGTGAACATTATCGGAACGTTTGATGATTTTTGAATCTGGGTGGAGTCATTGTATCATTTGTGTCGCCTATCTCAAATACAGGAATGATAAAGAAAACAGACATTGGTAGTCATGTCATAGAGACATTAAGCTTAGCATCTGAAAACGGAGTTTTGGAATGAACATAATTTTGGGAATAAAAAGGCTGCAGAAATCTTCAAAAAACTGACTCGATAAACTTGCATATTAGCGAACAGCGAGGCAATGATTGGAATCCATAAAGCTCTCATTTTTCCAGACCTATTATGATTGTGAAGATTAACTATGAAATTTTCAGGCTTGGTCATACGAATTCAATGGGAAACTTGCCAGGAGATGGGACAGTTCAAATTTGTATTTCCTGTGTCTCATGTGGGAAACCGTTTGAAAGTACCCGGTGAAATTGTATTAAAGCATGGGACTCAGAATTTTTATCATTTATTTTATCTTTTTATATTTTTGCTAAATATATTCGTATCATTTCAATAGTACTCCAGTCAATCTTTTTTTATGTGAGACTCAGACCATTAGTGACACAAAAAAGTAATGTACACATCGCCTTGCATTATTACCCAGGGTCCATTTTCTTGGTAGCACACACAGTTTGTCAACATATTGCTCATCCTATCAGTCATTGTAGTTGGGTTTCTTATTTGGCGATTTAAAATATGAGGCTAGCTTTGATATTATGTAATATAGGTAGTTGCTAAAACCATGTCGATACCAAAAAATGAAATAGCCAACCAAACGTATGAGTTTCTGGATCTCATTAAAATTATTATTGTTTAAATATTGATTTGCGGACAACGTCACTTGATTGATGTTCCAAAACAACATATTAACTCTTCAACACCGGATGATACAACAGTTGAAATATCTGAAGGTATTTTAGAATCATTTATTTATGAGAAAAACACTTTACAGTTGGAATAAATTGATGAATGAAAAATGGATCTGCAATACAGCATAGCATGAAATGTGGTTTCAGTGTTTCCAGTTCTATCTAATCAAAATTTTGTCACAAAAATTGATTTCGAACTAACTAAATCCCATACAACAGCATCTCTTTCTTCATGATGTGGCATTAAGTGTGATGCTGTGAGATCAAGTCATTTTGCGAACAAGTTAAATAATTACGTTATATCACGTTTAAAATTGACTTATAAGCTTTGAATAAATCCGGTTTTCGTATACGATAATAACTATTGAAAATTGTCAAGAAATACCTGGATTAACTGGATTATTCGAAACCCTCTATCATCTGGCAATTTAAAATCTGCTGATTTAGTATTAGGACTCGGAAGCAGAATGAAAATGCCAGACTGGAAATGAATCGGCAATACTAGTTTTTTTAATATTATTATGAACGCTCCAGAATATAATATTACACCTTTTGTAATTCAATTTCGCCATAATCGGTCGTTTCAAAATATCAAGAGTTATATTTAACCAGTAAAATGTAAATACATCAAAACTTGAAAATATAATAATTTTAAGAGAGTTCAGACAAATTTAAAGCCTTGATTGGAATCTTGAAATTACATTTTTACTACCCTATTGACTGCCACTCAATCCTTTTGAGATACTGTTTTCAAACGGCATCAAAATTATAAAACCATCTCATGCATCCGAAACGCTGGATTTATTGATGAATAAAAACATGGTTTCGATCTGTATTAGACACTAAGATTACCAAGAATGCGTACGATAGGGTCTCCGATATTTATCAACGTCATTTCAAAGGCTTGAATTTTACCTTACATTTATGATAGTTATATATTTTTAAGTTTTCATGCATCTAGATTTTACTGGCGAAATTATAGTTTCGATATTTTGCAACGCCCAGATTATGGCAAAATTGAATTACAACAAGGTATAGTAAATTCTATTATTTTACTTTTCTTTCGCTATGTTTACAGCTTTTGTACATACAATCCTACATAGTAGACAATAAACAAACTTTTTACAAGATTCATCATTTTACTGGAACCCTGTTTAATATATATACTATCATAGGACACCGTGGGAATCCCACGGGATGGGAAAAATATAAATTATGATGGAATGAAACAGAAAAATATGTCACATGGCCAACCCTGCTAATTTCTCAGCGCGGTTTCGATTATATTCATCTTTCAAGGAGTAAAATGTTTAATTACGTAAGCCTGAGTGATTCATTTGGAAAGAGCAGAGTAATGGCGCAAATGTTGAGGGAGATTCAACGAAATCAGTGGACAAAGATACTCTTTTGAAAAGAGAAACAATTGCAAATTTTTGGTTATAATTGAATGAGTATAAAAGAAGTGGTCACCTTTCGAATCTCTTTGGTTTTCTTATACGAGTGGCATAGTTGGATACTCCGTGTTTTGATGGATAACAACCATCTGTTGGTAAAACAGTGACCCATATGGCCGAAGTTGTTCGAGTCTCCTCGAAGTAAAATCGTTACAAACTTTTTTAATATTATTTTGATCGGAAATTTTCCAAACGTAATCGGTTTCGTTGTTTATTTCCAAGAATTCTTGAAACTTCGTATGGAAAAGCTGGAGTTATCTCTACGTTTTTTAGTTTAATCTTACACGGTTTTACTGTCAGTGATGCTTGAATCCCTTATTTTGCATTTTTTTCAATCTTAAATGGATTTAATGATTAACTTCCAAAAATTCCTTGGGCGATGAAATCAAAATATTTTCGTTTTACTCGATATCAATTTGACTATTTTCTGATATTTAAAAGTCAAAGACGATACAGCAAGTGACCCAGATCGGATTTATATCAGGAACGGAATCGGTAACGGTCAGTGGAATTCAGGCAAGGTCCACGTCACGAACTTAAGGGCAATAATTCGTGTCTGACTATATCAAATAAATGACATTATAAATATATTATTGTTCTATATAAGTGTCGAGTTTCCTCTTCGAATGTGTTTTGAATGTTCTGTAATCAACTGCTGGATATTGTTTCTAGTCGAGTTTTTGTAAGTGATATGTTTTACCTCCGTTATCCTCCGAATATAGACTTTCTTCTTAGTAATTTTCCTCATGGTTGTTTGGATAGAATTCACTTTCCTGGGACGATGTATGATTTTATCATTGAATTCTTTTGTTTGTCTCAACTTATGGAGATTTGGAGATTAAATTTCATTTCCTTAGGTCGAGGATAATATTTTTGTGGTAATACTTCAGGTCTAGATTTGTGGTTAGTGGAGAGTGTGTATTTTGCACACTGAAAATTATTTTATCAAGTGTTTTATCTTTACCATTCTTGAAATCGGGTTATTCATCTAACTCATTTATCCGCACATTAATTGTCGAAATGATAGTATGATGCTCTGTGAATGATTTTCCTGTCATTCAAGGTCATAAATCGTCTCTTTTTCGGTTAACAAGAAAAAATGGTGATAAGGTAGGTCCCACATGGGAATACGAACAAAACACAAAAATAACACCTGTTACAAGAATTAGCCTAACCCACAGTAAATACATTTATCGGGGAACTAGATGAGTTCGGGACAGAAGATATTTAGGAAGACCGGAAATCAAATGCGTAAACCCATTGTGAGTTTATGCATACATTTACATTTTTGTTTTATTTGGTAATTGTAGATATTCAAGAATGAAATAAACTTAAAAATAACGCAGCATATTATTTACACCATTTTCCGTGAAAAACTAACGACTTTTCTATGAATACATTCAAATGTTCCGATATGAATTTATTATAAAAGTAAATGATAAATACTAAGGATTATTGTTTTTAGACTGTTGACCTTATCTCACTAAACGACTGCACATATCTATTCGTGAATCTGAATGCATATTCTAACGACCCTAAAAGATATAATCTTTATAAATTTTAATTTACTTTTTATAATAAATGATGTCGGAACTTTTGAAAGTCAGTACGGGATAGTCGTCCTTTTGGCATGGCAAATGGTATAAATGAAAAAGATTTTAATTAATCTAAATTTTTATCGTCAAACTTCATTATTCTAGATTTAATAGACTTTGAGAGGCATGCCAATCATCTTTGATTGCGTAAACAAACAAGACAAATAATTGGATGGGCCTTCAAAAAAAAATTCTTTTTTTCTGGTGCATACCCCTTCAAAATATTTTTTCCCTTTTCGTATGTCATACGAGTGTTCATAATTGAGTGAGGATGATTGTGTTCCATGTAAATTTGAAATACTTCTATCTTATCGTTCATTTATTTGAGCGAGTATGAGTGTTTTATGATATATAATTTGAATGTTCATCCATGCACTCCGGTTTACAATTAACTATATCCTCATTGAATTGCAACATTGAAAGCGTTCTAATTTAGGGGTTCCAATTATTGATAAATCTCTTGTTTGAAGTGAAATTAACAGTCCATAGTTCCACTGATCTCGAATTGATATTGAAATGAGATTTAAAAGGCTTTTACAGAAATCAGAGGCTATTAATTTCAGTTTCCATGTATTCTAGTAACATTTTTTATACAAAAGTTAGTTGTATAATATCCAGATTTTATTGTCATTCTGTACAAAATAGTATATAAACGTAATAAAATGAAGCATATTTCATTTTTATTGGACATCAATTTATAAGGGTGTGGAGTAACTAATTTTATATCAAAAACTATTTGAGGTTCTATTCTCAGTACCGACTTAAAAAGCATCATTTCAAACCAAAATCTCAGCAGAATTTTACATCCATTTTCCCATTTCCTTTTATAGTTTTTCACTGCTCAACCGACTTACATTGCCAATCATTCCAAAAAGAAAACATTGTAACGAGATCTTCATGATTTCATCTTAATTTCTCGAGATTTCAGAAACTACTGATCATGAATTTGAAACCGGTATTTTTTTTAATTTTTAGTTGATTTGGTTAGCTTTCATTGAACGTTATTTCCAAAATCTATAGATTTAGACTATTTTCAACAGCATGCACGAATCTACGTTACAATTTAGTTTTTTAAAATTAACCAAGTAATTTTGCATTCTGAAAAATTTGGATATATAAAATTCAAATCTGTCCTTGTTCCTATTAGAACCATCTATGCCCTGTATATGTTAAAGGTTAAGGCAAGTTATCTCAAGTAACATAGGCGTAAATGAAAATGCTAAGCTTGTCTCACAAACAAAAAATCATTTACAGCTTATCCTACAAGTTTTTGCATTTAAAAATGCACAATGTAAAATTTAATGAATTAACATAAAAATTGATTAAATACATTGTTATTATCTTCTGATAGTATCTTTTAGCATATTTTGTGGACAGCGTGTTTTAAAGAAAAAACCACATCATTAAGGGTGGCTGAGGTTTATGGATGTCATACCCACGAGTGCAGGGTTTTCGGGTCTATTTCGTCTTTTGAATTTCAATTCCGTCCTTTCATTTAGTTTTTTATTTCACAGTTAGAATTTCACTATAACTAGATAAAAATTAATTCTTTGGGTTGGAAATTTTTACTGAGCTACTATCCTTTAAATTAGGATGTTAGCTTTGTTAACATGCATTTTTGTACATGGTAAATAAATCTTAAAAGATTATAGAATATAAGGGTTGTAATTTTTGAGGAATTTGAAAATATAGGATATTGTGAATATTTCAGAAATTATAAAATCACAAAATTCATATTTCTCAAATACCCAACACTAATTCAAAATGATGGAGGCTCTGTTGTCCGGAATGAGAATTTCGAGCTCCCCACTTATCCAATTTTTCCAACCCAAAGAGAATTGGTTTGTATCCAGTTAAAATGAAATTGTCACTGTACAACTAAAAACTAAATGAAAGGACTAAATTGAACTTTCAAAAGAAGCAACAGACCTGAAAACCCTATACTTGCTCGTATGACTTCCTTAAACCTCAGACATCCTTAGTTTTGTAGATTATCTTTAAAAAAAATTCAAAAAAACATGAAAGAAGAGAATTTTGGAAGAGAATAACAATGTATTTGTGGTTCCATACCCCAGGAGGATCGACACGGTTGCGTGGTCAGAGATGGGAATTATTAGATTAAGCATTATGTTTTGAGCATCAGTTTGTATTATGAAATCTAATAGAGACAAGTCGCCAATGAATAGGAGTCATACGAGTAACCACCGTTCGAAATGGCTATTTGCGAATCACCAACTGACTGACTCTTTCCAGCGGAGG
>JWZT01000435.1:33160-52650 GCA_000827895.1 Thelohanellus kitauei
AATTGTAATAAGATGCTTTAGAAACGATTAGTTTATGGATTGAGGCATGCATGTTATGTATTTTTTTGTTAGCGTTTAGTTTTATGATTAAATTATGTTAAAAAAAGGTAAAAATCATTTCGTATAATTATCAATCACTAATATAGTTTATGGACAACGAACACTACAGTATATTCGAATAAGTATTTAGTGAAGTTCTTCTCTTTTTCATTTCGATCAATCACCAGCTCATCAGTATTGATCTTTTCCTTGTCAGACTCTTTCAAATGTTGTTTGAGTTATCTTGTTTGGTCTATTCCTGGTTACTATGTAACGATATTTATAGCACCCCAAACACATAAATATAATTCTTTGAACTGTCAAAACATCTAAAAGTTTTGATTTCGAAAAGACAAAGAACAAAATAAATAGTTTCTCTCAGAAAAAATTGACTGTCTGAGAAAACTCGATGTTTGGTCAGTTTGAGTTCACTATCACATATGTGAATCATTTATTTCTTTTTATAAATGTGATATTATTATTTATTTGTTATCAGTCCCTCGTTGATTCTCTTCAAGATGGTAAAAAATATTTTTCACTTGATTTTCTCACGCCCTCATTTATTCTCCAACGCCCCCTTTGGGAACCTATGTACTAGATCATAACCCCAGAAATGAAAATCAGCGAATGATTGTATATCAGATTATATTTTATTCAGGAATTATTTTTGTATAAATGCTCTCATATTCGATTCGATCAAAGTAAAATGTTTCGTTTGAAATGAGAATAAATGAAATCATATGTTAAAAAGGCCAATGATTTTCTTTCAGAATTCGGATTTAAATAACAACAAAGTTACTCACGGGGAAAGGGGCTATAGCTTCTAGGGCAGAGGTTTTCAACCTTTTTTATGCTGCGGACCCCGCTAAAAGCTCTTCACGCACCTCCGAAACTTTTCAAGAACCCCCAGAGGTCCGCGGACCCCAGGTTGAAAACCTCTGTTCTATGGTTTATGACCAGATCGATCATAACTATTTGGGGTTAGTTAAACCTTTCTCGATGAATCACAAACCACCAGTGACTGTGTACTTTTTAGGTTCACAAATCAATTGGCACAGCGGTAATCCGTCAGTAGATGTTCAAAAAAATAGAACCATTTAATGGTTACTTTGTTCTTGATTTCTGAACATCAAGCTCTAAGAGTTAAATAAACCATTTTTATCTGGATTTTGAATCGTATGCGTTGACTGAAAATCTGTACAGGTCGAGGCAAAACTCCGGCAGTATCTCTTTGGACACTGCGCTGGTCATGTTTGTTTATAAACACATCCTGTGAGTGGTCTCGTCGAGCAGTTGTATTCAGATTGGTATGGACATGACTGGTCGAGAAAGTTTCATCGTCATAGTAAAACTGGGGGAGGCAGAGTAGTAAGTTAAAATAATGAACTGTTGATGGATCGATTTAAATAAAAGTCTTCAGACTCGATCGGTTCAAAAGAATAAATAACGATAATTATTCGGTTCTCAGGTATTCGGAGAGTTCCTGGTCAAGCCGCGCAGTCTCTTTTTGCGAAAAAATGGCGAATAATCTGGTGGTCACGAATCGGCGGCGAAAAAAGTCGAAGTCATGCCTGTGCTTTATCAATCCAAATTCATTTCGCCCCAGAGTGACGAGATCAGCAAAAATCCGTTATCGCGTGTAAGATTAAAAAATAAAAAGTTTGCTGCGATACATTGGTACCCATCAGCAAAAGATGTTCCATTCGATAAAGCAGTAAAATTATGAATTTAATAGATTGTTGAGGAGGTTTATGTAAAATATCTTAAATCCAACAAGTTTTCTATTTTATTATTCAGTTTCGAGAGAAGACAAGTTATGATTCTCGAGTTTACCCGCTATCTCGAGAATTATCTATGGCGATTCTTTAATTCTGAAACAGTATGATATGAATTATTTAGGAATCAATCGAGCATGTTTTATCAATCATACTTGTAATAAATGAAAAATATCGTTCAAAAATAAGTCCTTGGGAAGTAAAGTGTTGTTTAATCAGTGTCTCGTCAACAATGACACTTTTGCAGACCACCTTTTCATTCTTATCTACCGAATGGCTTTTAACGAAGTTTGATTTTTTCGATATAGACCATAACATTTAGAGAGCGTTGTCACATTGTAGAATTTTTTACCAACTGCATTAATTCACTTGTATTTGCCAACTTAATGCCAGGAAGTTGATTTGATTCGTAAACAACTCCAGGATATCGTGTCTATTTCTAGTTGGACGTGCCTTTTACCGGTTTGTGCATCTTAATCCAGAATCGACTAGATTATGAGTTAGGTCAAAATAAAATATACAAAAAATTATATGCCAAACATACTGCAAAAGTTAAAAAACTCAAAAATAAGGAACGGGAAACGTATCCTTGTTTTAATCAAGTTATATGCTAAAATCAACGTTTCTATCGAATTTTATCAAATACTTTTTGGACATCATGGATCAGGATCCAGACAATATAATTGAAGACACATCTAAAAAGAGTTTCGTTCATTTTTTCATGTTTTTACTCATCGAGTTAGAGGTATTTTTTCATTATTAAAAGTCATTGCTTTCAACTCGTCGTTTCTTTCATGCTCTATTCGATGACCACCACGTGGTAGTACATACGCGACTGAGTCAACTTTTTACATCTGGAAAGGATAAAATGTTTATTGAGGTTTTGGTTAGCTAACATTAGCTATGGGAAATTTTAAGATTTTATTCCAAAATCGAAATAGATGACATGAAAGGGGAGGAACTGAACCACGAACAATTACTCGAGAGACATTATTCAGATCTTACTCATTTGCAAAGAATTGCATTTACCCAATTCAAGAGCGAGATGCAAGAGTTTTATCTTCTGCCAGTATACCGTTTGGATTCTCGCGATTCCCTGATCGAACATTTCGGAAAATTGTCTGATGAGAGCCTCTTTCGTTTTGCTCATCATTGCAACATTGTGAATTATGTCGGAAATAGCATGGATCGCGATTTTGTGATCGAGTTGCTGACTTTTAAATACGAAAGAAGCAAAACTTTACTGGAGAAAGTCAATTCGCAATCCTTGTATCCCGACGAAAATATGTTATGGTACGAATCAGCCATTCCCGATGAGGATTGGTCCGGGGATGATGCGTTACCCCTGCCCAAACTGAATCTGCAGTTTCTGACACTAAAAGATTATTTATGGAGAAATTTCATTCTTTTTTTACTGGAATCTACCTTTTCAATCAAAATGGATATTGAGGATGCCGTGTCTAGGCTTAAGCCTTGGATGAATGAGCTTGGAGACACGCAGTTCGCAGGTTGGGCTAGAATGGCTTTGCCTTTAAAGGATTTTGCCATATCTAAGGTTGGACCGACTGACGTTAGCACATCAAACCCTCAATATGTCTATGCAGATTTAACGATTTCAACCAGAATGCGAGAGAGCTTTAAAAACGAGTGGTTAGGTCTGAGGCGACATGATCCCATTTTCCTTCTATATATTAGGTTTGATAATGTTGGAGTTTCAATGCATATTGACAATATATTTCCTCAAAAATATGGTATCATTGCCTTGAGGGGGGCTGAGATAGTTGGAATATTGAATGAAGAAGGAAAAGTTGTGGACGAAGGTGTTGAGTTTAAACCTAAAGACAACATGTGTAGTTACCGTATTTCACTAGATCCGAACCAATATCAAAAAGATATGAAGGGAGTACAAAATGGGCGAACGGTCTATAACGCATTAAATGTAATTATGAGAAGGAAACCCAAAGAAAACAACTTTAAAGCCGTGCTTGAGACCATTAGAAGTCTTATGAATACCGATTTTCTCATTCCCGAATGGTTGGGTGATATATTTCTGGGGTATGGAGATCCATCATCCGCTCACCCTTCTCAACTCAAAAACGAGACTATCGTCGATTTTTATGATACATTTGTGGACCAACAACACATCATTCAGTCGTTTCCTGGTCGAAATATCACCTTTAGTTCAGAAAAAAATTTGCCATTCTGGAAGTTATCATTTGAAGGTGAAAACATTACTGCTGAATCTTATACCATAGAAAGATCGGTATTCGATAAAAAAAAATTGAAACTTAACAAATTACGATACACCCCAAAACAGGTTGAAGCAATACATCTCGGACTGAGAAATGGGTTATCTCTTATTGTCGGACCGCCGGGTACAGGCAAGACAGACGTTGCTGTGCAGATTATATCGACTCTATTCAACACTTTTCCGACACAGAGAACGTTGATTGTGACGCACTCAAATCAAGCACTCAACCAGATTTTTGAAAAAATTGTCTACTTAAATGTTAAAGACATGGAATTAATCCGATTGGGACACGGGGAGGAGGAACTTTCAACCACAAAAGATTTCAGTCGTCGTGGACGTGTTAACGAAGTGTTAGCGCGTCGTTTAGAGTTGATTCAGCAAGTTATTGACCTCCAAAAATCGTTGAATATTGAGGGAATGCTAGATCATACATGCGAGACGGCGTCTAACTTTTTTACCTACCAAATTAAAATCAGAATCAAGAATTTTTTTGATACTGTGGCGGCATCCGATCGTTCACCGAGTGTTGTTGCAAACGAATTCCCTTTCAGGATTTTCATTCAATCTGTTCTTGGTGAACAGGTGTTCGAAATGACATCTTTCGATGACGATTACAAGATGGCATGTGAGTACATTGATTATATTGAAAATATTTTCACTGAACTACATCAATATAGGCCATTTGAATTGCTGAGAACAGTTAAAGATAGAAGTAACTATATGGTCTCCAAAACGTGTCGAATAATAGCCATGACATGTGTCCATGCGGCCCTTAAACGCAAAGATCTTGTTGATTTACGCTTTCAATACGATAATATTATTATGGAGGAGGCGGCGCAAATTCTGGAAATTGAGACATTTATTCCGTTATTGTTGCAAAATCCCCACGATGGCTACAATCGTTTAAAAAGGATCATATTAATCGGTGATCATAATCAGCTGCCTCCAATTATCAGAAGTCTGGCGTTTCAGAAATACTGTAACATGGAGCAGTCTTTATTTTCACGATTTATACGTCTAGGAGTTCCATGCGTTGAGTTGGATTACCAGGGGAGGTGTCGACCTTCGATCTGTGAGTTATTTAAATGGAGATACAAGGATCTCAAAACCTTGCCAATCCTGCTTGAAAATCCAACGTATCAACTCGCTAATACTGGTTTTCTGTTCGAATATCAATTAATTAACGTTGAAAATTTCGAGGGACAGGGCGAAACGGAGCCAACCAAGCACTTTATACAAAATCTTGGGGAAGCCGAATATGCTGCCTCCTTGTTTGTTTATATGCGTTTATGTGGCTATCCTGCTGAGAAAATAAGCATTCTAACTACATATAATGGTCAAAAACATTTGATTCGCGACATCATCAAAAAAAAATGTTCCGAAAACGTGCTTTTGGGCCAACCCCACAAAATTAGCACTGTTGATAGATACCAGGGTCAGCAAAATGATTATATCATTCTGTCTTTGGTGAGAACAAAGACTATCGGCTATCTAAGGGACGTTCGTCGACTTGTTGTAGCAATGTCCCGTGCTCGTCTTGGTTTGTATGTCCTAGCACGTGTGTCCACCTTCGATCGTTGTCACGAGTTATCCCCAGCATTCGGTCGATTGTTGGAATTTCCCACTCGGTTGCATATTGTCACAAATGAAGAACATCCTTCTCAACGCCAGGTTTGATATTATTATGATTTAGTGCAATTCACACAGCATGGTTCCGCGTGATATGGTCAAATCATTTGATTCTGTGGTTGAATTTTCAAAATACGTTCACACTTTATACTTATCTGTTGCATACCAACACCAGATTGAAGAAAAAAAGTTGGAAGAGGAAAGAAAACGGATCGACGAAGAACAACGCCTGCAATATGAAGCCTACGTTAAACAAATGGAGGCCTTGGCTGAAGAAAACTCTAAGAAATATCAAACGATAAAAAATGAAGTTGTTTTGGACGAAAAAGACGCCGCTGATGCTTAATATTTACTTTTTTGGTATTTATACTCACTATTAAATGACCTTAACTTTTTGATTCGGGTTTCAAATTCTACCACTCTTGGTGCGCCTTCATTCCTGCTGTGATTTTATTCACAGAAAAACAACTATAATTCAATTAATAAGGGTGTTGTGTTTGAGTGATTATAAACGAAACATCCTATACGTTCTGTCTTATGAACTGCCTTGTATTCATTCAGTTACGATCCCTTCGAGTTTGATCTATTTTCGATATGGGATTATATATTTCGAATAAGCGATTTTAAGCTCTCTTATTTTACTGGCCATCCAATAATTTCTCTCTGATGTAGTTTAACCTTAATCCTCTTACATAAATAAAACTCATTTTCATTGGCTATCACATGGTTACTCTGGTTGAACCCCTTTTTTAACATCTGAACACCATCGTGATTAGTTTGTGTCACTAGTTCGAGTACTCTTAACAAACACAGCTTTTCTTCTTAGGCTAGTTTCCTCCTTTGAATTTTTTTCTTTGGTGCGAGTGATGTCATCGCATCGCTCTGAAACGTAGTTCAATGCCTTTTAATAACCTGAAATAGCGAAACCTTAGCTAGAGGTAAGTACATCGACATTAATTTATCGATGTTTTAAAGTTCTTCAAATATTTCAAATAAACTAGGCGGGTTATTTTTGACTTAATCCAAATTATATTGGAATCATCATAAGTACGGCTTCTTTCGAAATAAATTGCAATAATTTTGATGAAGTATTTTTCATTGTAGAAATGCTGAATAAAAAATGCCAAGTAATGTATAATTCTCTGAAAATTAAGGAAAACCTAAAAAACTTGGAAATATCGTGATGGATAAATTTGAGGTAACTTGAGATGAATTGTGAAAAAATACCAATAGAAAAATAAAGTTAAGTCAGAATGAACAAATTTTGCTAAACTTACATTTCTCTTTAACCAAGGAAAGGATGTGATTTTTGAATTACTGGGTCTTGGGACCAATAACGCGATTTTATCCAAATAGATTTAACATAAAAGAAAGATCTGTATCAACTAAAATGAAATCATTCATTTTCACGAAGGCTGTATAAAGTGAAGAACTGGTTACCAAAGTTAAAAGTTATTCCAACAGATGGCTTGGCTACAATCCGTTTGCAACAACTGGCTAACGTCATTTGGCTTACGAAAATTTGTTGATAACAACAACCGAGGCCGTAACTTCCGGGCGATATTATGTTTGTGACAACCTGACTAGGTTAATTATTCAATTTTATAGCATTAGGTATTGATTTTATATATTTTATCAAAAATTATACGCAGTCAACCTTGAAAAGAGATGTTTCTTGACGAATATGATTTTTTTACACATTAAAGGCTACATAAGGATGGTACGAAACTATACTGGCCATATGCTCGCAAAGTAACCTGCAAATCGCGTGTTCACATTATTAACGGTCAGGTTGTCTTTAGATCAGAAACACATACATCCCGTTGATACAGCAGAGGCCTCTGCATTATTGGCTGTTAAAACAATGGTTTCATCTGTTAGCAATTGATATGAAAGTACAAGAAACGTGATTCGTTATCCAATATTGGGATGCAGAGAAAACACGCCTATATCTCTGCCGAGTAGACAAGCACTGTCACTTCGTATACAGCACGCTCGCCGTAAGCTAAATACCACACCTTCAATACCTTTACAACGACACGGTTTTGATATTCCAGACAACCTTCAGGCCTTCACTATGTGCAGTATGACAGCGGTGCAGATGATGCTGATGTTAAACTAATAATTGCATCGGATGGCAACCTTGATCTTATATTAAAACATCGACACTGGCTAGTAGACGGCACTTTCCAGTGTTCACCAGCAGTCTTCAATTAGTTTTTCCGCCCTATATGGATTACTTCCAAACAAGACTCGGCAAACTTAAAAAACGAATGCTACTAGAATTTAGTAAATTGAGCCAACTCAACCTTGAATCAATTTTGACTGATTTTGAAAGAGCGGTGATAAACGCGGTATAATTTATATTTTCAGACGTTTCACAGTCTGGGGTTTCTATCACTTCTCTTACTGCGTATACCTCCAAGTTCAACAGCAGGGTTTAAAAATTGATTTCAAAGAGGAAGACTTTTCGTTGTTTGTACACATGCTGACCGCTATTTCTTTCGTGACTATATTTGATCAAACCTTCAGACCTAAACGTCTATCGCATTATAAATGAAAGAATTAACAACTTTGTGGCCGACTAAAACAATCGACATGTATAGAATTTTTACCAGGAATTTCACATAACCTACATCTTTTGAATAAATAAATTAATTACTTTGGTATTTTTCTGTTCTTTAGCAAAACGTCGTATATCCTATTGGGTACAAGTCAGTTGTCGTCCACTAATTGTCGTTTGTGAAATCCCCCCGAGATGTCATGTAATCAGTTTAAAGGCTTGATGTTCCTGAGTCCACGCGAAGAAGCTTTCAGCATGATCAAGAACAAAGTAAATAGAGATTGATTAATAAATTAAATAGATAGTTTCATAAAAAGAATGAGGTCTGCGTGCACCGCTGTTAGAATTGATAAGCTTTTTGTATTTTTTTCCACAGTTAAATCTTTTTCGAATATTTTCCTGAACAAGCAAGACATTCCTGAAAACTAAAATAATGATTATCTTAAACTTACACCTATTATTTTTGCTGTATTTTATTACTTCGTATCATTTTCTATGTAATTCAATGATATATTTCACATTATTGATAATCATAAACCGAGTTATTGGATGCAAAACCAGATGAATATAACCATTTTTTTTACCTTGTACATCCATCTTAACAAAGGTTTTTTCATTTTGGTTGCACTAGTTTTCTTTGGTGTTTGACATTTTTTTTATGTAGAATCGCACCATCGAAGGTCACCATTCGTACTATTGGTAGCAAGGCGCGGTAATAAATGATATAATTTAACATTCAAACTTTGGTTTAGCTCAGATTCTTTGAAATTGACAAAAATTTATCTCAATCATGTGCAAAGTGTTGCTTCATAGCTCATCTCAAAATATTTTCACAGATGATCCATCTGCCTGAATTTAAGTGTCGGTCAGAATGCAGCCATATGGTGATCACTCTTAATGATATATTTCGCAATCAGAACTTGGTTTTAAATACAGACAGACTTCAATGAACTGATGATATCATTTCATGCAATTAAAACAGGCAAATCGTCAAATTACAAAATACATCGCCAGTCCTTTTTTCATTAGTTGGGGTCTCAACAGTGAAGACAGACTCACAATCGGTTTATTGATATCAAGCATTTAGCAGAATATTTAAATATAGCCAATTTCAATTTCTAATATTAACCAATATATTTTGTTACGGACTGGCATTTATCAAGAATCAGAAAGTGAATCTATTTTCGTGTGTACATTTTTTTTAATTCCAGGGCTAATATTGATTATTTAGAAATGTTTTGATACTTATTTAAAGAAAAGTAACCTGATGATGGGTGTAAGATTTAAGAAAATCTTGACCAGTTTGCTAATTTCTGAACCAGCTCTGAATCCTAGAAACATTAAATGTTCTATATGAACATTCAAATATCTTTTATATCCAAAGTAATCATTCTAAATCTACTTGTGAAAACCAACCCACGAATTTTTCTGACTGTTTCGGATTTTTATTTTATTTCACAATGCCTTTTTCAATTCATTTGCAATAAATTTTTAAGATATTTTTTGCATGGTCCACTCATTTGATAAAAATAGTTTCACGTCTGTAAATTTTACAAAAAAGCTTGATCACTCATGTCAGACGCTTACATAATTTTTATAAATATTTTATATTTGGCACTTAGTCGAGTTTATCATCTGGTGTCGGCATTAGGGTAGTTTCAAAAACTTGTTGAAAGCGTGATGAATTTTTTGAAGGGACCTTCCTTATGTTGAAATTTCAACTTTTTAGTTTATATTATTTCAGGATGCCATCAAAAATTAGCTTCTCTATGAAAACAACGATTAAACTCATTGCTTTTAAAACACACAAATAAATATGAAGGTAATCCTTATGAATTATATAAAATTTAAATTTGTAAGATATATAAGAATTAGTTTAAAAGATTGTTCAGTTCTTTTTACGAAGTTCAATCTGAATTCTTTGTATGATTACCTCTTTCAGTATTATGAATCGGTTTCTTTTATGTAAATTGGTCATTTCCTGTCAACAAAATCGATTACTTCTTGTGCGTGTTGAGAATAAAATTCGATTTTTTGGTTTTCAAGTTTCAGATCATTCGCCAGATCCTCAAGATATTCTTTTATATTAAACAGTGATAACCTTTTATGAAAAGAGGGCCGGTCAACTGAAAAAGATTTCGGATGTGATTTCTTTTTAAATGGATTCCAAAGAGAATTATTTTTGCAACTATAACGTCATACTCGTCTCCAGAATTCTCAAGAACATTTATCTGAATTATGGAATCTCAAACCTTTTTTTCGAGTTCTGAATATTCGTAGTTAAGCAATTCTAGACTCCGAATCCTTTTAAAATGAGAAATAACTTGGAAACGTCAAGAAATTGTAGTTGATTAAATAAATGGGACTTTGGCTAAATATCATGATTGTTCAGATGTTAAGAAATGATAATATAAAGGTTTCAGTGTTCAAAAATTTTAACAATAAATATAGGCTGTCTATGCCAATGAAAAATATGACAACGAAGTTTCACTGAATAATTCAGATACTTCAAAAATCTTCATGGTGAGACTCATCGGCAACACATCGTCTGGTGGTCAGTGATATACTCATGTGCTAATTTTTTTTTAATTCAATATCAATTAGTGGTGTGTATCGCTTAAAAGCCACTTATTCTTTTAAGTATAAGTTTTAACGTTGAGTATTTTTTATAAATAAACCAATTACTAAACGTTTAAGAAGCCAAATCACAAAAAACATTTGTAGTACAGAAATATCAGTGATATCTCAAAAGATATATCTTTAAGCAGCAAAAAACTTAGAGGCTTTTGAAGATTTTAGATGATATATTTTCTGGCCAAATAATTAGATTCACGAATCTATGACTCACAATCATACTATGTTTAATTTACCCGAAAATAGGAATGCTAAAGAAGACAAATTTGCTTTCTACGAAGAAGATAACTGAGAATTTTGATTTAAAATGATGTAACAGAATATGCTTTGAATTTTCGATAAAATTACAAAAATTTTATTCTTCGGCTCACTTTACTGACCATAAAACGATGTACTTCCACTCATCCTAAGGTGACAAGCTGATAGAATATGTTTTTGATTGTGAATCGTAATGTTGACCAAATGAACATTCAGATATTGTTAAAACATTTTTATATCTTAATATAGTTGAGTTTTTCAATATGATCCGCAAGTAAAATTAGAAAAAGCTAAGAGGCATGTTTTTCGATAAGTAATTAGATTGCCAATTTTTGTATTGAAAATTAAAAACGTTTAAATCGCAAAAAATCGTTTTGAATGGAATAAAATCCTAATTTTATACGACTATTTAGATTTTTCACGTAAAGTTGGCATTATGGTTCTTGTAAAATTAAATAAATTTTGAATCAAGAAAGAACTCTCATAATGCACAATGAAACCCCATCAAGAAAGTGAATTTGAACTGATTATGTCATTGTTCGTATCTTAAATTTATCGACTTTTCGAAATGATGTTCAACAAGCTAAAGTTCATACGTGGAATGTTGTTAAAATGTTGTAAAGAGTTTAAAATTAGATATTTTGGAGAACAATATTAATGCTTGGTTAAAAAACGATCAAACATCAAAACTACAAGAAAATGAATAAACGATAACCCTATGGTTCTAAACTATTTTTTAAATTTAATTTTGAAAAAAGAAACTACATTTTCAATCTCAGGAAAAATAAACTTTAAAAAATGTCGACTGCGAATCATAAAAATATCAACTATGGAAACTATCAAAAGCATTTAGAATTTGGGAAAAACATATTGGTCGTTATGATTAATTTCAAAATACATGATTTTAAATCAGATATTACAAGTGAACATAGCGGGTAAAAGTAAAATGAATCAAGTTCACAAGAATAATAGACAAAAAAATGAGATTCTTAACATAAAAAGTTGTTTGCTTTTCTAAGAGAAAGCGCCTTATAAAAGGATATAGACCGGTTTTGCCATCATATCTAATTTTAAAACTGAACTAAAATTTGTTGAGAATGATGTAAATAAGAAAAATATGATGCACAAGTATTCGTGGATGAAGATCAAAGACCATTTTAGAAATAGAATAACGATGAATAAATAATTACTTTGTCAACCACAAAAGGCCATGTTTGCTCCTTGGTTTCCACATGAGTACCGCAGATAGAATCACGCATTTTCAGAGTAACAAAAAGTCCCGTGTTGGGCGATCGTCTTATTTTTTTCGCTGCTACAACCAAATGTAAATAAGAGAGAAACCTGCACAAAAATTTCTGAAGTTGCACATTTCAATAGTTGATCAATCAGCAAATTTCCAGTCGCAATAACTTCAGAACGACGAAACAGTCCACTAATAATTTTTATGATGTACCCCGGTGTTGCAATTGAAATGGTAATCTTTGAGCGTTTGATTTGACGAATTGTCGCCTTGTTACACCGATCCAAACGAAAATTAAAGTTAATATTGGTTGAAATGACACCAGAAAGGTATTTAAACGGATTGGATTCAATCGTTTTTGGCGATTCCTTTAAAATAACATCAATACTTTGGGGAAAGGATACGTCACGCTTATTATTAATGTGTCGCTTGAGCAGCTTACTGATCATAATATGAATAAACCTATTTCTTGTAAGTTGGTAATTTGACAAACTGTAAGTGATAACGTGTCGGGCTGTAAATTAATATTGCGACTTAATTTAAATCCTAATTACATCAATTTCGGCACATATCTCTTTTGAAATGTTGTGGAAACAGTCTCAGAACTCGCTCCATACTGTGTTTCGATTTGATTCAAGCGATTATGGATAGCTCTTTGGAGGCGATCTTGACTTTTGTGAAAATGTTAATTTACAGTAACTTTAACGATGAAAGATCGTCGGCACAAGGACTTACTATAAGGGGCCCATAATTTACATCCTATAATTTTATATCGAGAACTTTCATAAGTGTATCAAGGTAATTTTTGATGTCTTTGATATTACAAAAGGTGGTATTTTGCTTTGTAGATTCTATCTCTGAACTTTTTTGCCGCTTCATCGGTGCAGCTTCTTCTTTCTGGGGACTTTGCTGGTTTTTTATTTCTAAAAGCAAAGTTTTAGCTAGTGCAATATTTCCAGCGCGTTTTGCTTCAATAGCACGCTTCTTCAAATCACTAATCTGATCGCACTCTTCTTCGATCTTTATACTATCTTTTTGTATAGTTCTTATTGGCATAATTAATTACTTTGAAGGAGGCGAGGAAAAAGGATTTGGCGGAATACTTGGACATCCAGGTGCAACAACAAGTTCTCCGTAACTATATGGTGCTTTATTTTTGAATTTCTGATGGGCCATCTTGAACTCGTCAATGGTTCGTTGGTATCGACGTGTTTTGGAGGTAGCGTTTTCAGATTTCGACTTTTCAAGCATTTTTTCATAGTGATCGATTGATTTTAAGAAGACGTCGTTGAAATCAGTTTGATTTGTAGTGGATATTTCCTCAGATTTTGTAGGGAGTTGTTGAATTTTGGAATTTTGATTTATGGGTAAATCATCCGATAATTCAAGTTTCTAACTTTTAATTCTCAACAAACTTTAGCTTCAATTAAAAAGCGTTTTGCTAAATCAATATTGCCCTCTTTTTTAGCAGCTAGCGCTTTCTGCTTCAGGGAAGCCATTTCGTCAATAGGTAAATGCTCTTGTTTTTTATCCACCGGAACATCACTATAAATTATAGCGCTGAATACTTAGGAACTTCGCGTTTTTCGTTTACGATGTCATGTTCCGACAACTCACCAAACATATCAGACTTTTCTAAAATATCTTGAAAAAATGACAACCTTTTGAAATATCCATTAAATTGATTGATTTCAGCAAATTCGAAACTTCTCCCAGCTGTTTAATATGAAGTTTTTACTGTGTCGACTTCGTAGTTATCGGCGATTGTAGAAACACTCGAGTTCTTGACTGATGGGGGTTGTTCTACATTGGAGATGTTTTTATGGGCCTCTAAGACGATTTTCCTACCTTCTCATCCGAATTAAAAAATTCATTTATCGGTTCGAAATCTGTTTTCTTATCAAAAATCATAAGATCCTGTAATAGCGTCGATAAAACCTGGAGACTTTTATTACCATATGAATCGTTGGTTTCAGTTTTATTCAAGGACTAAAAATTTATGATTTTACTTCTTGAAATGTTTCTGACGACTGCAAGATCGAATGGAATTGATGATCTTCTTCCTGTGTTTGATGATGTTCCTTGATTAAATTCATTAGTTCTTTCTTAATAAAAAATTTCATTAACCTGTAAATCTTCATCGTTTGATGAAATATCGTCCTTTTGTATATCTTTCACTCCCTTCCTTGATTTTTGAGATTTCGATGTCGATTTTTCGTTTTGCAAAACAGTAGATCCGTCAAAAGCTTTTTGTTCGTTTAATATATTCTGCAATTCACTCATGATATCATTTTCATCATCGCTGCAGCTACTTTGGCCCTGGCATCACTTGATTCATTACTTGATTACCCACAGGAATTTTCTTCATATTATAAGTACAAGCCGGTGATATTCGTTAATCTTCGATTCACTGTAAATTTTCTAAACAGCTAGTCGAACACTTTAATAATATAATGGTTACAAGAAATTATTCATGTATCCATTTTTTAAAATTATTAAAATTCTCTTATTTGCTGTTGCGTAGCTGTTTTGTTGTTAAATGTCAACTCACGTCGCGCTTAATTATTAATCAGGGATATCATGTGTCAAATATAATTTAATCCCTCAACGGAAATAATTTAACAATTGAACCCAAATTTAAGTTCCATTTATTTATAAAAGTTTCACAGTTTTTATTAAATATGACTCAATTTACCTTCATGTTTTCTAGCGCCAAAATAATTTGACGATATCACACATTGTTTCTATTTTAGGTTATAATCTTACTGAGAATATTCAGATGTTCACATTCATATTGAGAAAAGTTTGGAATTTGAAAATTCAATCAAGGCATATTCGCAGTTATTCGTGTTCGTGTTATTTATTTTATTTTTGAGGGAGTTTCGCTTCCAAAAATGAAAGATAGTTTGTAATTACCGACAAAGGAAATCACGAAAAATCTAGATGCAAATTTTCAAAATTTTGAAACGAGGATTGGACAGAGAAATATGTTTTACTGACATAGGATCTACTTGATACATTTGTAAAATATCTTTAAGTGTCGCGATGATATGTTAACATAGAAAACTCAAGAACGCCTTCGAGAAGAATAGGCATCAGGATTTAAAACAGAACAATAGTTTTATTAAACAAAACTCTCCAATACTTGAAACTTAAATTCTCGTTACCTTAATTCCCATGCCAACTATTTCGATATTGATTCAGAATATGAATGTTTCCTGGATAACACTCCTGATCACTCAATTCCAGAACATTCAAAATTTATATATATGAGAAACCTGAATCAGATGTATTATTTTATGAGGTTTTGTTAAAATTAAAGATCTCAGAAAGTATCCTACACTAAATGAACAGAATAAACTAGTCTTTGTTCTTTCAAATCCCACCATATAGTAGGCATGGAATAAGAAGTTTCGAATAATGGGCTGTCGCTGATGAATTATGTGATTCGTTAATGTAAAAATTATTTCCAAATTAATTAATTGGGTATAATCTGAATGAATTGTACCACTAGAAAATTAACACATTCCAAACTCTTGTATTAGTTAATGACAATCGTATCACGGAAAATTACATATGGCAATTATCTTACGTATATTCTTTAAGACTTGCTTTAATGGATTCGTGTTATCATGCAAACTCCACCCAAATTTCGATAGTTATATCTTTAACCCGATTAAATAGTCATCCTTTTTTCTTCAACGTCTGTTAAATGACACCATAAACACCGATCGATTTTTTAACTCAATAAATATGGTAAATCACACGAAGTTGAACAACTTGTTTGTATTCATCGATATTATTTCCAAAAAAAACAAATATGGAATTAAATTAAAAGTAAAAAAGTTGGCAGTGTGTTAAACTGGTGACGAAATTATTTGATATATCAAAATTGTCATGTCTAAAGGGCCATCATAACGTTTGATTCAGAATTTCTCCTTTTATTCCTAGAATCCGTTAATGACATGCCCCAAAATTTAAATTTACTGTATATATAAAGGTGAGTGTTATAAACTGCTCTTTTCTCAAGTGAAAACGGGTAACAAAAATTAATATCTGATTTTGCATTCAATATCAACTATCGTGACTTTCAAAATCAACGACTATGATGATATTTATGGCGTATCTAATAATTCATGGTTATTCTTAAAAATATTGTTGCATATCAGGGGATATTTGTCATCCATTTTTCTTGAATAATTATCTTTATAATGGTCAGAAAAAACGACAAAATAAACATCAAATACCATTTTGAAGTTCAATAATATCGTTAAGAATAACCATGAATTGTTAGGCGCGCAATAAATATCATCATAGTCGTCGATTTTGAATAAGAACCCCTGTAACAGACATTTTAATGCATCACTCTTGAGATTCTAAAATCTAATTTTGAATCTTTTGCATATTTCTAAGGGACCGACTCAAAAAGCCATTATAGATTTAGTAAATATTTGTGTGAAGTGATATTCACAAAACCTGCTTGTAGATGTTCAGAGATGCTACGCTTGTGTTTATATTTCGTTTTCCACCCTCCAAAAGTACTGCGCCTGATAAATCATGGTTTACTTCTGATTTCCATTTTGATGAAAAATAACTTTATGCACATACAAATTTAAAATTCCATTACATTCCACCATCCTTTAAATCTTAGATTATCATATTAAAAAACATCTGTTGAGTTCGTTTTAATGTTTTTGGCTTTATGGGTCGCTAAGGTTTTTATCCAGAATGCGACCCTTAAATAAACTATTTAAATGAATCGCGCATGTGTCACAAATAACCAGGATCAAAATGGCATCATTTTCGTTGAACTCCCAAACCATGCACATGTGATAAGATTTCTTCAATTTAGTTATAATTTGGCTAATTACACGTTCGGGACCAAGGAAGCCTTATTCGAGAAGGATGCGTATGTTTTTCTTAATCTAGCTCGACTGCAGATAAATTCATTCGGTTGCGGTAATTTTCAATATTGGAACAGAAATGAGTTTAAAATTTATGGAATGAGACGTACTGTTGAAGCAGTTCTCGTTGTTCACCAGTACAAAACTCCACACGTGCTGCTATTTCAAATCGGCTCCTCGTTTTTTAAATTGTACTACATTTCATAACAAGGCCTGGTGGTGAATTATTGCCAGGTGAGGATGAGGTAGAAGGAATTATTCGACTTCTTAACGAAGTGGGATGTTGCTTTATCATAGCTCCTAACTTATTCCGATCGGCAGCACGAGATTGACTGGTCAATTGTTGACACGTTGTGCACCTGGTGGCGACCAAATTATGAGAATCCCCAATACCCCTATATACCTCCTCATATCACAAAACCAAAAGAGATGCGCAAGGTTTTCATAATTTCAGCCCCTGATTCAGGTTAAATTTTTTGAAAACCAGTTGAATTCGCTGTTCCAAGAAACTTCAAGTTGGTCGCAGCTCCTGTTTTTGAATTATTGGAAAACAATTCGGTTTATGGGCCTGTAATTTCAACTCTACCATACCATTTATCTAAGTTTTATTTTGAAAACAACTTAGGTATAATTTCGCTTTTGATTGAACAATTTATATTGTTTATAATTTAGTTTTAATATTTTACCTCGTTGTGTCGCGATTTAATTTCTATTAATTTAAATTTTATTTCCTCAGTAAAACTAATAGTTTTGAAGTGTTCCAATATTATACTTTTTAGAAAGTAACTTACATTTAATGTCACCAAATCCTAATTCTCCTATAAATTAAATTGGCTCGTTCATCTCAGAGTATCATATCATCATTTTTAGTCATGCCCTAAAACAACTTATGCGTGTTTAATTGGATACCTGTACACAAAAAAACAGAGCTATATATTTCACTACGAAATGAAACTTGATAATCAGTGATGAAAATTATTTCACATGGGTCCGCCTGGATATCATTTCCCACATTCTTGAAGCTAAAGAATTCAAAAAATGTCGTAAATATGTTACCGATTGGTTTTCTTTGTGTTATTTTTGGCTCTGAGATTATTATCTCTAAAATTCGGACAATTACTTCAAAATCATTTTAGAGGCTGTTTATATACAAATAATGACCAGAGGATGTGTACGCCGTGTGAAAGCTTCTAATTTTTGTTGTTCAGGTGTATTTTGCTAAATTAGATAAAAAGGAGGAAAAAGACTTAAAATTATACCCTTTATTTCATCTGTATTCCATGCTTTTCAGAAATACATTTCATGATTGAATATAGGTTGATAAATGTGTATTCATCAAATAGTTTGGATGTTAAACATTTGAGGTGTATAAAAATTGATTAATAGTGATTTTCTGAGATTTCTGCATTTTTAAAAGGCGTTTATCGGTTTATCGATCTTCATTAATGCCACGAAAATTATTCAAGTGATCATCGAGCATTTTGATAAATATTTTCAACGTGCTTTGTCTTTCGCGATGTGATTTTTTTTGCTTTGTTCTCCATGCGCATATGCTCTTAATTTGCAGGTACTCCTCAATAAATTCTCTCCTCTTTATTACAGGACTTTCATCCTAAATCGCACACCAGAACTATACAAATAATTTTTAATAAAATGACAACATATTATTTTTGGGCTTTTCCACATTACGCGTGTATCTCTCCCGTTTTCTCATAATTTGAAGAAAAATGACGAATCAGCACGTATAATACGACATTCTTGAATTCATTCATAAATTTAAGGGTTTTCATCCTAAATCGCACATAAGAAATACATGATTGATCTATACATGGTTTTGCGGCCAATAACGGCATTCGTGGCATCCAATAGCGGCACTTTTATTGAAATAAATTTTTGAACATCAAAAAGAACTATTTCGACCAATATGAAGAAGTTTAATGTTCAGCATGCGTGTACAACATGAAAAATAGTTACCATTTTTTCGAATATGTGCCCTAACGAAAAGACATTCTTAGAGACTAAAGTTATGCCTATCTGAAAAAACTACATCTATTAATATAACTGTTTTCTTGTTCTTTTTTTTTTTTGATTTTCTATTTAATTCCTTGTTAAATTTCGCATTATTGGTAGACAAAGCCCGCTTCTTTCAATAAAAAACCAGGTAATGGTAACTTTTTTCACGTTGTACGTGTATGCT
>JWZT01000435.1:73820-85892 GCA_000827895.1 Thelohanellus kitauei
TGCATACTGTGAACGTGTGATCAGCCTAATGAACTCAATTAAAACCAAATCACGAAACCAGCCATAGATAAATCATTTGGATAAATTGATGCACATAAAATTTTATAAATCATCTGGAAACAACTAATTTGGATGCTATTTATAGCCCTTGGACAATGAGCGAGCAAGGATGTAAAAATTTCGTAATATAAAAGATTAAATATATTTACTATAACTTATTAATTCATCAAAGTTTATTTTAGTTAGTGCATTTATAATTTTTTAGAGTTTTCTGACAATTAATTTTTAGTAAATTGTTTTAATATAAAATATTTAAAACCGTTCATAGGTGTCTTATATATCGTAACGAATATTGGCATGTAGGACCAATAAAATTTTATTATTTATACAATAATTACTTTCGAGGTTGCCGCGCACAAAAATTTTATATTATTAATTTCCGCGCACAGGGTCATTCTTCCGCGCACGGATGTCAAAACTTAGAGGGAACATAGGTCCCTACCATGTTGCAAGAGAATGGCCACAGGGTAGTATACCTTCCACCCTACTCGCCTTTCCTCGACCAGATTGAAAATTTATTATCTAAATTGAAGAAAATTATAAAAACAGCGTCCCCGTGATCAGAAACGACCTATTTAATCAAGTGACTCAATAGAAATTAAACCTTCTGACTGTGATAGCTATTGCCGAAATATGCAAAAATAAAACAGAATGTAGTGTTACTTAAGAGAGGGTATTAGCGAATAGATAGAGAATTTATGTTATTTTATGATCAATATTGATAAAATTTGATTTATAAAAATGCGACGGGACTTGATCGGAAAACCATATACCATCCATTTTTGATATTGTCAAAACAGTTTTGCTACTGCATTAGCTGGTCTTGAGTCCTATTTTTTCCCACCTCAAACCGGAAAAAATTAATCTATCCTTTCATAACTCAACAACGAGATAATATTTATATTTATAAATTTGTCTTATCGTGCATAGAACTATGTAGATTTGAAATATAAAATTTATTCTATTGTTGATCTCGATACAAAAATTTTATAAGCTGAAAACTGTTTTTCCTATTTTTCCCAGAGCGTATTTCAAGTACATTTTATGTATTAAAATTTTTCTTCCAAAAAATAAGCGACAAAATGGGAAGTCTCTTTTTCCTCTGATTGAGACATCTCGAACATGTGAAGTGTTTTCTTGGTTTTTAAAAATTTGTTACAGCTAATGACAGACAAAAAGCTGCTCTTCCTATTTTTTGATACAGTTTTTTTATATTTCGACCGGATTGAGAGAATCAAAATCAATGCATTTTTCATCAAATATAATTAAGGTAAGAGTTTTGTTTGAAAAATGCCCATGCAAGAAAAGGGTTGAAATCTGTGCAAATTAAATAAAATCCAACTTAATTAATCAACAAATTATCATTTTCAATATCTCATTCCCTCAAAAACGGTTATTTATATACGATTCGATTGGATCTTTGTATTTTCCATATTACTATTGTATGAGTTAAGTTTTTGTATCAAATGACTTCTTGAAGATTACCATGGCTGGAATTGCTATCAAACCGCCTTAATGTCTTCTAACAAAAGGTCTGTCGTGAGTATATTTTGAGAATTTAACACAAATAAATCGCAGAATTAGTTTGTATATTCCGACTCATTTTAGTGATTGCTCTTCGATTGTTAGAGATTCCCAAAAATTTGAGAAAATAATTGGTGGTCAGAAGTTTCAAAAATTGTTTCTGCCCTTCTGATAAGAAAGGATTTTGTAGTCGTGTTCATAAGTAATTAATTTATCGGGTTATTCAGATTCAATGCGCAATTAAAATTTATATTCTTGTCTAAGTTATTTGTTAAAAAGTTATTAGAATAGATTTATAGAAACTAAAATTGTTATTAATACGTTTATAACTTAAAAATAAATAATATCATGTACATTATCAGAATTTATATTCAATGAGTGCGAATGACAGCGTCTCTCATTCAAAAGTAAAAATTTTCAATGTTTATGGATTCCTCTTGATTGAAAGAAGATATAACATCCAGATTTTATTATTGTCGCAAAAGCCATTTTTAATGTAAGAAGAGCGTAGCAGTGGGATTTTTTCACCTTATAAACTTTATCAAAGGGTTTTAATTGATGTAAGTATGACAATAAAAATATGGATTTTTAGACTTGAAAAGTATGTAAAATCAACAAAATACTATTGTGTGTTGATTATGAATAACATTGGCATGATTTAGTTGATTGAAAAGTGACGATGATTATAAATATAACAATACTGAAAATGGAATAAGCTTATATTATAAGGTAATAGAATATTCAAAATATATCTCGCATTTTTGAACGGTTTTCATGTCAAAAAAGTTTGATTATATGAAAAGGAAGGTTATTCTGAGTTTAAAATGACGGATAAAGTGTTGAAGATACCGGAATGGTTGATGATCAGATAACACGAACGCTAGTGAATAGTAAGGGGCATCTTGTTTCAGAAGGATGAAACAAAAACTGTTAAATTTATTGGGAAATAATTATAAATAGATTTTCCAGTAAATAGAATTTAGGAAGACACAAATTAAGGGAGTGGGAATTTTGTTTCAAATTGTTTGTTTTTTAAAATATAGCTTTATTTTAGAATACATCTGAACCTTTTGTGAGATAAAATTGAGGTAGGTTTACTGTATCTGAGTTATTAAGTGACAGCATTGATGTCATTTTAAATGTTTTTCTGTAACTTACCCTTAATTTTGTGAGTTCTGCCTTTTAAATAGAACATCTAAATGGAATTCGAGTTCAGGTAACCTAAAAAATTAGCGCTCTATTGAAAACATATTAAGCCGATTGAGTGAAATTCATTTTCAATTCAAAAAGATTTATAATTATTTTTAATCACAAAATATTCGAATTTAGATAAATATAGGCTTATCGCGTCACATGGAATGTTTTTAAGTCATTTATTTAAGTTTTCTAACTCTCTTTAATCTTATTGGTTTTATAATTTAACTGAATTTCTTGGGATGATTTTAAGAGAAATTCAAACAATTGGCAAGATCTATGAGGATCAACACTTTTGTATGTCAAACGTTTTTCCTGTGGCTTTAGATGATAGAAGAGGGGTGGTTGTAAATGGAAGCATTAAATATCAAAGTTTGAAATAATGCTATTTATCTTAACAGGCTTTAACACTTCAAGGAATAGATAAAATTAACATTTTATTGTAATGGTAGAAATAAAAAAATTGAAGATGTCAAGGTTTGAAAAAAAGATTATTTTTTGAAACGATTTTCCAGGCAGTAAAATATAAACCTTTAAAAAGCATATGCTTTCAATCTATCGCCATATACATTCTTAGTAATCTTTTCAACTTGGTTAAAGTCAAAATTTTATTAGAGCCGTCCTTTATTGAATCAGTGGTTTATAAGCAGTAAAATATTACAGAGGATTTAACAAAATAGAAAAGGATAAGAAGTAAAGCAAAAATGCGAAAATAACTGAATCGATAATTTAAAAATTGAACCCATTAATACGGTTTTTGAATCACAAACAAACTAAGCTCTTACCCATAATTTACTTTAAAAAACTTTTAGCACTTTTAAGGATTGGGGATGGCAAACCCCCAATAAGTGAACAAAATCTATTTTGCAGATTGGTTGACAAGAAAGAGTTTTTCAACATCTCTAATAGTCGTATTTGATTTCAGATGAACATAACCTAAGCGGACAGAATTTATTGCAGCTGCATTTCCATTGATAAACCGATTAGAAACGTAACACACAAGCGGTTCTCATCCACAAACGCTCGATAGTTATAAACATATTAAAATCTGAGTATAACGCGTTAGTTTCATTTGGTTCATTTTTAATCGAACTGCAATTATTTGTTGAAAAATCATGGTGATTAATTGAATAAAACATTTTTTTTGGTTTTATTGGAAGATAAAGATAACCCGATGTTCCTTGTTAGGTATTTTCTATTTATTTCCTGAAATCGTGAGTCCGATGATATCGATGATAGATTTTTCTACATAGCCGGTGAATTCGGTGTGAAACAAAAATGATACAGTCAAACCCAGTTAAGTGCACGGCCTCGGGATCAGGCTAAATCTTCGATATAAACGAAGTGTGCAGATATCCGAACCCAATATGCATTAATCAAATACAGGCAGAATCAGATGAGCGCCTCACATAAGTGGATCGAGCGATAAAGCGATGTAAACTTAACAGGATTTGACTATATATATTGTCGCAGGTTTCATCAACGGCAGCCGGTGCCGTATCTGGCTAGTTTCGCGAAATGGTGGTCGCCGTTTAGGTTGGGGTCAATCTTCTCGAAATTCTGCGTATTTTCATGATAGGCTGATCCTCAGACCTCTCTGAAACTTAAAACCTGCTGCAGGAATGGGAAATTACAAATCTATAAACTAAAAACTATTGAATTTTCGGTACGAAGTGAACATTGAAGCCTTAAGAACTGGCTTCTTTGAATACTTTTTTGAAGTCTATCCTGGCTATCTTCATGCCATTTCTGTTTGTTATAAATACCAACATGTAACTATCACCACAGCTTGCTTCGTAAAACGAATATACCAGACCCAGTTTAAGGAAATTACAATCTGAGGAACTGAATACATTGGTATTCGTTTCGAGAAGAGGCAATTGATTTTGAAGGGATTGATTTCTTGATAGTATTTCCCTAGTGGCATCGAATACCTGCTTTCTCTGTTTCGTGCTCAGCTTAGTCTTGTTAACATTCAGTTTCCTTTCTCCTTTATTGCTTGGAGAACTCCGTTTTATGACTCCGTAATGTTTAATGTTTTTTTTGGCCTGTCTTGTCCTCGTCCGATTATAATCCTGGGGATCTTTATACGTTTGGAGCGCATTCGTGTTATTGTTTAGGAGGTAGTCCAATATATCTTCAGTTGTGCCCCTAAAACGTAACAAGAACATTTACTGTTTTCTCTCATTGGTTTCCTGAGGCAGCATGAAACCACAATAAAACATTCTGTTGTGCTCCATGATGACCATTGGCAACCTCGATGACAACTTATGAGGGCTGGATTCGGACTCTGGTTGATTGTCAGATTGCAGTTGAAATTGCTGCTGGACTCCGGACTCCTGTTGTGGTTGTGTTATAGGCCTAGGCCGGGATAGGAAATTCATCGTCATTCCTACTGGATCCTCTGATGAATTTTCAGATTCATGTTCTTGTGCTACTGTTATGTTTGTTTCGGTATTCATTACTGAGCACAACATAGAACTCGCAAACTTATAGCCGCAATTCAACCGCCTCGTTTGAGAAGCAATTTTTTTCTGAAAATTTAACCAATTTATTTTGGTGTTTTAAAGCCCCTAACGCACCCTTGACCCTGGTTCCTACGACACCGCGAACAAGCACTAACTATACTCGATTTAGTTACGTTTGCTTACGAAATTCATTGTTCATACAATTAAAATGTTTGTCGTCTGCAATTTTCGCTTCGGGATAAGCAAAATGGTTCGAAGAGTCATCAAACGACCTCGCCGACATTTTTCTGAATTTCCATTATTTGATTAAACTGAAACACATATTTGAAAATTAAGTAACCTGAAGTGGAAATTGTTTAATTTTAAATGAATTAACTTGAATTTATGTTCTTATGGCCAACTAGTGCAAAGGTCTCCACAATTTCTCATTATTTTTCTTGGATCCCTCTTTCTCATCCAATTACTCACTGTCCTGGCCATTTCAGCACACCAACATCTCGATTCAATGACTCGACCTGACTTTTCTCGTAAATCAACAATTTTTCTATTTTACTCGAGGTTCTTTCGGCTTCAGTCCATGTTAAGTGGCGCCTCTTTGTTGAATTCATGCTTATTGTTTCAAATCCTTTCTCAAATTCCTAGTTCAACGCCTATGATTCAGGTAAAGTATCTTTATTGGGGGATTCAGAATTTTCTTTCCCCAAATTTCATGATTATGGTAAAATTTTCAACATTATGTGTAATATGATTTGAAACTCTGAATGCTTAAAATAGACGGTAAAACTCGCCATTTTTACCGTTTTCATGCACAAAAATCGAAAGATATTATAACTGATGAATTTATATACCTTTCAATTTGCGCGAAGAATCAAGAGTTTAGATTTTATTTGGAACCATGTAAACTCGATTTATCATGTATGATCGAAAAAAAACGCTGATAAAACATCGTTCCTTGAATCATCTGCGTTTTTCGATCTCTCGAAAATACATCATCGTTGATCCAAAAGATGAACACATATTTTGGTGGCCAAAACAAGAAATCAGTTTGGTTTTAACTCTCATACTGCGTCTTAAAGATTACATATGAGTCATTTTTAATTAGAAATATCCTTTTTTAACTCGACAGCGCATCAGACTCCAATCAGACAACTCGATAAAACTAATAGTATACGGGCTCATTAAAATATTCACTCTTGATATTAGTCTACAGATTTAAGGTTATCCTGAGGGCGACATGATTCGTAAGTGCTTTGGATTTGTTGAGCTCCCTATCATTTGAAGAAATCCACCCCATTACCACTGAAGCCTTTATCACGCAAGACCCTTTGCCACATAAGACCCATTACAAAGTAAACTCTAGAACTCACATTTTACATTACAATTTCTAAGTAAAAATCATTACGCAAGATAGATTACCCAACATAAAATTAATATTCAGTATTACCGAGAGAACGATACCTAATAAGCATATTTTCTCTGTAATGTTTAAAATTGGTGGAAACTTTGAGTCATCAAGTGTCAGACTGACATATAAATTGACTTACAAGTTCGTTACAAGTACAATTGATTAGTTTGATTCAAAACGAAGATCTCTCACGAGTTTTATACAGTAACGAAATATGAAGGTAAACAAAATTATTCAAAGGTTGTATTAACGCTAAAGGAACAAAAAGAAATCGATGTAAAATCACACATCGTCAAGGATAAACTAACCACATGTAAAAAGTTAAAAGTGGTATATCTCTAATCCTTCACCCCACCGCTACACGTGTTTAGTATATAATGTATGTTTGTATCGAAAAAAATTCACTTGAAGAAATTGATTCATGCATGCAGTTGTGAGTATTTCGGTGAATTTTTTAGGATATGAAAGTTAAAACTAGTGTATCCATACCTACCAAAACTTAGAGAGAATTTCAATGACTCTGAAAATTAGTTTCCAATAACCGTTCAATCATAAAAGCTGTAAGACATGGCTTGATATTTGTGAGTGTTACATCGTTAATCTTGAACGATTTTTAGGTACAAATTTTGAAGTTTTGAGACACGATAGACAGCCGGCACGATTCACAATTGTTTTTAAACCCATATACAGTCAACTCCGGATAAAAAAACTCCGGTTAAGTGCACGTTTTATTCCCGGTCCCGAGACTGTGCACTTAACCCGAGTTGACTGTATACAAAAATTATAGAATATTGTAAACTTAGCTCTTTCATCGATTAATTTGTTATATTTTTTTGCTTTTATATTTTCGTCAATTATAAAACTCGTGTTGATAAAATTTCGTTTCCGATCAAAACAATCGATTGCACTTGCAACGAACTTGTAAATCAAGTTATATGCCAGTTTAAAATCTGGAGACTCAAAGTTACCACCAATTATAAACCTTGCACGAGAAAATGTGCTTCTTAGGTATCGTTCTCTCGGAAATACAGTATATTAATTTTTTCTTGGGTAATCTATCTTGTGTAATGATTTGTATGTAAAAATTGCAATGTCAACGCACGTGTTCTAGAGTTTAAATGGTAAAGGGTCTTGCGTGGTAAAAGTTTACTTGTTAATTTTTACGTCGTAAATGACCGATACCCCTTTAAAGACGTGATAATTATGCGTATTTAAGTTAAATTAATTTTTTATGAAGAAGAGTTAAAATAGGAATTGTTGTCCCTGTTCTTTGACCAGGTAAAACCTTGAAAAATGGACTCTTGATGAATGTATGTTCGAAAATTGAATTGGAATAATGTATTGATATTTATAATCAGGTTTTCGATGGTTTGAATATTTCAAGGGCAAATAAGGGTAAAAATCAATCTCTTTAGAAATTTAGTCATTGAATAAAAACTCCAACTTACAAATATGTTTTCAACCATGCATCAATAAATTATTACCGTTTCATTATAGAGGGTTTCTAGATAAAAATTGAATTTTTGTCATTTAAAATGGAAGTTGCGCACATTGAATTGGAAAATTTATCATTTGAAATGGAAAAGTATACATCGTGAAAAATTTTAAATAAATACCAAAATATAATATCAATCAATTATTTCCTTTTTCTCAGGCAATTGGGAAATAGTTTTTCGAGTGTTCAAAATAATTTTTAGGTTCTGGGGTGTGCTAAAATTTGTAGCGTTTTGATTTTTATTGATTAAATCATTTTGTGAGTTCGGTCGAAACTTCTAACTATATTTTTCCACTGAGAGAACATGTTCTCGATTGGGTTAAGAAAAGGGCTATAGAGTGGTAAGTGAAAAACTTCGTGGCCTTCAGCTGTTATGAAACTCTATCGATGCCCCTTTGTGAAAGGGGACCTTACCCATTATAAAAATCGAATTTTCAATTGCTTTTCTTTATGAACACTCATTAAATTTACCAGTAAATCCATATGAAGTTCTATGTTGCAACCGCTTTCGGAAACCTGATTGAACATAATAAAATTTCTGGAGATTGCCGAACAAACCGTAATATTCTTGGATTTTATGCTTTTTTATTTTTTCATTAGGATATCCATCAGCTGACCTTCCATAATTTCTCCTCGCCGAGACGTTAAATCCCATTTCATCGATAAAAAGGATAAATCTATTACTGGCTGAGCATTCCAAGTACTTAATTACATAATCGTGTCATTCTTGAAAGACGCTTTCTATGTTACGTCGTTCGTAAATAAATGTTATCTTTTTAAAAGAATAATTATAATCTTTTAAAGATCGCGCTACAGCGTGTTGGCTTATTCTTTTGTTTGTAATATTATAAAAACGGTTTGAGAAATTTTGTAGAGTGAGAGAGCAGTCTTCCTCGACGATGTCACATAAAATACTTTCTTCATCGCTATCAAATAACTTTGCTAGGTTCCCACCCTTTGGTACATTTTAGATTTTTCCAGATGGCTGAAATTCCTTCCATTCTCTATGAACTGCGGAAATTTTAAAAGCGAACATTTGCGAGACTGCAGAAATAGAGCTATTGTGGGATATGGCGTTTACAATATGTTGAAAACATTCATTGGATACACTTTTATACGTTCTTCTCCTGTTTGTGTTCTCCAATAGTTGTGGGTCTGAGTGTTCTCCTAATTTTAAATTTTTATTTACTTCCATTTTAAATGACAATTTTTCAAATTAAATTGACAAAAATTCAATTTTTATCGAGAAACCCTGTAAGTTAGGTCCTTAAACTCAAGTTTCTTTATAGAAAAATTAACATTGTTTCAATTAAAAAAAATATGGTGTCATATATTTCTTGATTTGAACATCAACTTAATGGATTTCAAAGATAAACACTTAATATTTGACCATACGACCACTCGCAGACCTCATTCAGAGATTACACTCCTATACACAATCAATACGCAACTAAAATTTGTACCTCAAAACTTCATTTTTGTTGTTGTAAATACGTATGCAGCACAAAAACGGTTATATGTAAATGTAGAAATAAAAAATGTAACTTTAATGTACCAGATTTTGCATGAATCACAATAAATCCGAACGTATTTAATGCGCACATTCAAATATTCATAGTTATTTTTAACTATATTTTGGCACAGAGTATATTTATCACCATTTACTTTTTCATCATAAATTATCGACATCTTGTTCAACTAATTAAGTCAAAACAAGCAGAAAATATCATCCACGAGCTATAAAATATAGTTAATAATATCCACAAATAGTTAAGATGCGCAGCACATACTCTCAGATATTTAATACTGAGCGCAAAAGCAGATACATTATAAAAGTATACTTTTGATTCTTTTATTTATAAACTTTCAAATAACCATTTTTGTCCTTGTATTTATTTTTAAACCATAAAAGTGAAATTTTTAGGCATACAATTTAATTGTGCATTGATTATGTATAGGAGTGTCAAAGTTGCCGCAAATGAAAATTCTTTCATGGGCGGTATTATAAACCTCTTTTAATCAACTTTTATTTTTCAGTCAAAATTAAAAATTCTATAATCCACCATTCATGAAAAACCACAAATGGAACTGATAGCAACAAACTGATAAAGGTGGGCTAAACCAATGGGCACATATGAAAGAAGTAAAACACAGAGTGTGAGTTGTAAACATGATTAGGCATAAAAACGTTGGGCAATCACAATATTTCACAGCAGCAATAGGATTTTTAACGAAGAAAAAAATGGATAGTGGGAAGAAACTATAAGGTTGTTCTGGGTTTGTAAAAGACCTATCGCTAGTTAAGAGTCATCCTTGTGTAAACACTATTGCAAGAAATTAATCAATATGTGGAAAATTTTTCGGAGAAAACATGCAGTGAAATGGGGTCAAAAGCGAATTTAGAAAAAAATGCGGCATTAATCATCTAAAACTTGCGATTTAACATTTTACCTTCTTTTCACAGAAATTCAAATTTTATATCGGTATTTGGCAACAAAATCTGTTTAAAGTTTTATACTACAGCTGGTCTTGAAAAATTTGAAATGAGCTGAAAATTCAGAATATAACTAAAAAGTTTGATTATCCCATCTATAGAATAAATTTTTAATGTGGGGAAACTTTTATTATGTTGATTGCAAGGATTATTAAGTATATCAAAAAAACACAAATTTCTTGTTTATTTTTGAATATGAGCTTTATAAATCACAAAACCAGATCGATGTAACCTGATAAATTTTTAAGGAAATTGATTCCATTTACAGTCCAGACCTGCTGTTGAATATTCAAGGGGCCGTTTTTCAGGAGCAGTTAAAGTAACGACAAAAGATCATACATGTACAATTTTAAATGAACCACGACGTGCTCTATGACATTATACACATCAATAAAACATTGCAGAATTAGTTAATTTTATTATGAAGAACGGCGTTCCTCAACCTTTTTGGAAATTTTAAATATTTTTAAATAATAATAGGGATTTATTTTCGATTGATTTATTTATCCGTTATTTTTATGTATATTCAGGATTTTTTATGATGGAAAGCAGTGGAACGGCCTTTTATTAAGTTTTTACGATTTTTGGTGTTAAATTTCATACAAATATAAACAAAGTTATCTTGTTTGGAAATTATCATTGTTTTTTGTTTATTTCACAGGAGTCATTTAGAAATAAAGTTGCCAGAACGCTGTTAATTTTTTTTATTATTTTCAAGATATTGTGATATATTTGTTTTTTTAACTATGTCCAAAATACACCATTTTTCATTTCGAAATTTCCAATTTTATTAAGAAATAAAGTTAAGTTAAGATTTGTAAAAAGGTTTATGATGCAAAGCTCTTGGAGCCGAAGGTGGAATGAACCGCCTAAAAAGCGCCTAAAATTCAGACACGTGCCTTAATCTTAAAATATGTAAATGTTGGATTCAATTCAATTTTAAGTCATTTTTCGTGTAAAACTGTTCTTTTTAGTTAAAATTATTAAACACAAATGTATCCAATTACCCCATATCTCCATCAGAATCAATCTTACCAGATTCGGACAGTTAAGTTTTTTATATTTTTTTAGAAAGTTTTTTGTTTTTTGTGTTGATGCCTTATGCTTAAATTTTTTTATTATTTGTATTTTTTATGCTTTTTTTGTTTTTTTTTCACTCGGATGAGCCTTCTTTCTTATTTTTTTATTCACTAAGAAGATAAGAGCGATTTTAATTTTCCTTGGTAAAAATACAACACGCTCATCGCCAAAAATGTTATTATTGTTTGCCATTTTAAAAACATTACCCTCTATTTAGAACAAAATTAAATAGGGAATCATACTTTTTTGATGATATATTATCATAATCATTTAAAAAAGTGGAGTGCTTATGTGCAGATTTTAGGCGTTTTTTAGGCGTTAGGCGCTTTTTAGGCGTTTCATTCCTACTACC
>JWZT01000435.1:89155-99912 GCA_000827895.1 Thelohanellus kitauei
TGCTCTTCCGATCTTCATTGTCATTACTCTTCACGCTAGAATCGGATCAAAAGCTCTTCTAGAGGTAAGGAGAGTATTTTAAATTAGGGCACGAAAAATATCTACAAAATAGTCTCTTGTCAAGCATCATAGTATCTTCTACTCATATTCGGAAACCGATTCTGCTTTATGGATCACGGACTCTTGATGCTTTTCCTCATGACCATTACAGGGAGAATCTTAAAAATTTAATTTTATCTGTGTTAAAAATCTGGGATATTTTGTATTAAATATGGGGTAAATTATATTAATATCTTTATTCTTTCCTTTCAACATTTTTTTCTGAATTAACTTTACTTGAATAATATATATTAAAATATGAAATTAAAATGTAAAATTATTTAATTTCAGTTTTTACGAAACTAAAATCGGCTGATAAATTATATGTTAATCCTCCGATAGACAAAATTTAATCCGTTAGTTCACATAGCTTAAGTTGGGCATCATGATTTGCTCCAGCCTTAAATTTTCTGCATTCAAAATTCTTTTTAAACAGCGTTCCGGCACATTTTTTATTCCAAAAAAAGCACTGATGATGAGTATAATAATATATACCTTCCGAGAATCGTATTATATTTCAATGCCTGTTTTTTTCAAACCCATGGAACCAATATCGACACACTATACCAGATCTATTATTTGTTTTTTTTAATACACTACGAAATAACACTGGTTAATATAATTTCCTTTCAGGTTAATTGACTCATCATCAATTTTACAATAAAACGTTTCAGAATAATAAAACACCCACGCGTCCCATCTAAGTTATTGATAAGAATCTAGTTAAATAGAAAGCGTTTATTTTAGAGTTTCAATTAAGTTCATCAAGTTTATGAGTCTGGTAAGATGGTGCTGGAATTTCCATCAAGAATCATGCACTATGACGATCTTTATTGCATCCCTAAATATTCACGTTTATTATTCATGATATTGTGGCATATCGAAGAATATATGCACCCATTTTTGGATTTATTTTAGTAAAGGACCTATATTTTTCGACTGAATAGAGTATATATCCTAACTCTAGACCATGTTTCAAGTAAAGATTTTATTTCCTGTGTGCGGGAAATCGCTCTAGCCTGAGTAAAAAAGGCTTCAATTATAGCAGTTCCATACTGCGTGTGAGTGTTTTTTTGAAATGGGATAAGTATATTGCTCTTCTCTTATCTATAATAAAATAAAATAATAAACAGAGACATAGACATAGACAGACATATCCTACAGGCTCGAATACATAAAAAAATGATTTTAAAGAAAATAAAAAAATAAAACCTAAAAAGCATAAAACCTAAAATAACCAAAAAATTCCAACCAAAAACCGAAAAACGCATCAAATATACTCGGTGTTTTTAATAGAATTGAGGAAACTAGACCATTTTTAATTTTTTTCTGATTCTCCTCCAAATGAAACAAATTATGTGATTAAGAATATTCTTTTTTGTCCTGTTTCGAGCTTTTATTTGAAATTCATCCACTATCTAGTACGCACGCACAAACAATATACATGATATATATACCGTGAAAACTCAGAAAAAATCAAAAGTTATTATTTCGAAATTACTGCACCAGCGAAAGGTATTGAGACTTTACAAAAATAGAATTTGCAAAAATTATCCAGAATAAATTTAAACTGCGATAGATTATCTACTAAACTTCAACCCCATTTTTTGTGGAAAAATTATCCACATCATGTTCAACAAAAAGTCAAAATGCATAGCAAATATAATTAATCAGTTCCATAGTATCGTAAATACAATCAGCAAATATTAAGATCCGCAATAAATATCCGCATAATAGTTGATTTTGAAAGCAAAACCTATTCAAAATTGAAAGGAGTTGGAGTTCATCTGACTGTTCTAGAAGACTGGGAGAGGTTATGACTCAGGCATTGTCAGCTAGAATAAAAATCTTCAGCGACATCGAAATATGAATAATCATTAAAAAACTTAAGTTTTCTTTTACCAAGAATATTTTTTCGAATGCCATTCTCGAATTACATAAATGTGTAATTCTATCCGAAATAAAAACGGTCGAGTGTAACATTCTGACTTTAAGGGAGCAAAATTTTTGGATCGTTACAGCCTGAATAAAAGTACTAAAGTTTTCTACTCACTAAAATGAGCTCATATTTCAAATTAGGTTTCCATCTTTCCTCATTTAATATAGAATATCCATGCTTATGAAGCGTTCCTTAAACCATCAGAAATATCCCTCAGGAAAAAGTTATCGAAGCGCGGTATGGATGGATATAAATCTTTACTGTTTGTCTTTTTGATTTCTGATGCAGAAATAATCGTCGGAACGCGTTTAATTAGTGTCTATTTTCCAATGCGTACGCTGAAACAATTTTTTTCAATAAAACTCGGATGGTTTCGGAGATCTCTTAAGATTCATCCGGGTTTTTGTTTTGGGTGAGTAAACAGGCAGGTGTTAAAAAAGCTTTTCTTGTGCGCCGCGACCCTATGCCGCCATCTGTATCGATTCCACAGGAGTTGTCACCCATATCTCCATATATAAGGCTGTCAAAAGAGTTTTTGGAACGAGATGAGATAATATCATATTATTGTTGGTTGGTTCTTTAATTAGGCCTAATTTACGCTGTAGAAAAGGGATTAAAGTTAGGAGTCAAATCCAAAGAGGTGTCTGCCTTCTTAAAACCGATATTTGGGGAGTTGGAACAAGTAATATTTTGAGTAATAGGCGAAAACGAAACTCAAAAACGGGGAGTTAGCTGATATTTTCAACTCTGATGAAATGAAACGGACGCATTTTGAAAATTATACATATAAAATTTTTGATTTCGCAGACAATAAGGACAGACAATCTATTTATGACAAGTAAGAAAAATCTGATTTATTAATATTTTATCCACACAACCTGCCTTAATATCGATCACATCTCATTTTAACCTAATTATCACATTTACATTCTATTTTATTCTCTTCCACCACTATTTTGTTTAACTCGTTGATCTAGATCTAGTAGAACAAGCTCAATATAATAGGTTTGACATGTGCCTTTTTGATCAAATTTGTCACTGAAAATAGAAGTAAGTTTTTGTAACCGAAACTTAGCGATGTTGAACAGGTTGATTAAACCCGTTAATATTATAATTTTAATTTAAATCACTAGATCAAACAACGATCATATCAACTTTCGCAATTAGTAAAAATGGGAACGATTATAGTTTTAGAAAACACGCCCTTTTTTAAATTAAAGTTAAAATCTACGGCGATGACATTTTTCTTTGTCCGTAAATTTCGAAAATCCATAATTGCCATTCCGGTATGAGAAATCAGATTTTTATACTAGTGAACATTATCATGGTCACCTAATTGTCGTTCGATCAATTGTGATATTTTCTTTTGATCGTCTATGATTGTAAAATATTCAAACGTTGTCTTTACGCCCATCATACTTGAAGCACTCTAATAACCAAAAATTGAAATTACCTTCCATAGTCGTGACAAATACGAGGAGAATCCAGATCTCAGTAAGCAAATCGCATCTCGGTACATGTTTTGGGATCGAGTCTGGCCTATATCTGAAAAGTATGATAAACTAAACCTTAAGTAGCAGATATAGTTAATATTCATACTACTCATGGCATACGGCACTGTGAACTGGCAACGTTTCAAGAAAAATTGAAAGCCCCCGACATAATAATTGAACAGAGATTACATTGATTCCTCATGATTGTGTCAGTCTTTCTCCTCAATAATTATGAGATACATAAGTGTTCAGTATAAATATATACTGAAAAAGATAATATACTATGAAGCTAGATTACATCTTAATCGAGAACGTAACCAATATGTGATTCAATCAACCATTTAGTTCAGTCTAGATTTCCAGTTCTGTGGGATGAATGTCTGAATCAACCCCTTCGTCGTTTCCGCCGGTTATTTTCTTCTCTCTATTTGAAACGTATAAAGATTGACGTTAAATCATTTCATGAATAATTTTTAGATCAGTAGTTCAAGCCTATTACAAATCTTCACTCCTTTTTGATGTTCTCACGTTGTTTGGGGATCTTAATGATGAAGTTTTGATTTTATGAAACGGTTAGGATTGTCAAAAGCGAGACTATGCGAAATGGAGAGCCACCCACATAACAAAATGTCTTAAGTCTAATCAAATCCCAGAACCTCCGCAAACAAACATACCTGACACAGTTTCAGACCTTTTCAGCATACATCAACCACAAGAAGTACAAACTCTACAATCTATCGAAAAAACTAGTTCTGAAAATATCCAAGCTGTAAGAACCTTTATAAAATCAGAATACATCAAATTTCGATGTAGAAGTGAATGACCCGCGCCTATCTACGAAACAGGCTTTTGATGACATTTCGAGAGCTACCAAACTCTGTAATTATGCAATAAGTTCACTACACTTTGGAAGAATCGATGAGGCCTATAAAAACTTGAATCAAGCAATAGACACTATAAAAAAATACCTATAATTAGTTTTTGGGTCGTTGTTTAGTATCGGTGTCGCTTAAAGTTCGAATGTATATAGAATCAGGATCAACTTCCTTCTCGTTTTCTTCATAGAGGTAACTTGAGGCGATAGCTAACATTGTGCCATCTGAACTAAAAGATAGAGACGATATGCTGTTTGGAAATCTGCGCAACTGGCAAATGCGTTTTCTGTTGAAAGGGTCCCAGATACTCACAAACCCATCAGATCCACCAGTAGCAAACGTCCCATGCACGGGATGGAATGATACCCCATTAACAGGATGAATGATTTCGACTCCATCAATCCCAGTACTCCTGTGACATTTGAAAGCAAATTTTCGAGATTGATTTTCAAGATCGAAAAATTCAACCGCCACCCGGCCCTCGATACTTGCCACAACATAACCTTCTTTTGTCGAAAAACATTCCACTTTTCTGGTTTGGTACTTAAGACTGCTGTCACGTTTTACGGGTGTTCTCTGGTCAAATAAATTGGCATACCGGATTTCTCAGGTCCCATATTAGAATCTTACGATTGGCCTATATCAACAATCCAAAATACCGTAGCAACTACTAGTGTAGAATCCACCACCGACATACTATAAACCTTGTTTTCTTGAGGAACAGTAAAAGAGTTAGTGTGGTCACGTAAATCCCAACCCTTAACTGTGAAATCCCAACTTCCACTCAGCAACGAATCTGTTATGAATAATGAAATACTAGTGGAAGATGAATATCGAACACAGCGCACAGCGTTATCATGGGTTCCAAGTCTTTTAAAAGACCCGTCACGTAAATAACACCTAATAACGAGAGGAGAATACAAATAAACGTTTTGGTCAATCGAGGCCGCGCAAAATGCGGACGCGTCGATAGGATCACAATCTAAAAGTGGGAAACCGAGCTCAAACATGATATCCATTTTATTTGAGCTTACATCATAGTATCTCATTGTCTGAAATAAACATTCGACTTACCCCATCCCAAGAAGAAGCTAACACGTGGAACTTTGAGTAGGGTGAGAATCTAACAGATGTAATACCATCTTTGGGACAATTTTCCAGGAGAGTCTCTTTGAGATCAGATTCAGTATTTGTTTCTGTACTCATTTCAGAGCATGCGTAATATTTATAAATAATATTCCGACATTGGTTTATAGGTAGTGGCTATGGTTTAGACGCAAGAATGTGAATTTATGGTTCGCATAAGAAACACGTACTGCTTGGTTGTATCTAATTCTGGTTCTCCGCGAATTCATAGATATTCATATTATAACTATAGGGAGCAGACATTTTTCATATCGTTGTTCTTTTATTTCTATTTTCTAAAGAGATCTTGTTTATTTTATATGTGAAACATCCATTTTTTTCATTATATAACTAAAATGTGACAGCAGTCCTCTTTTCATTGGATCAAATCTTGAAGCCTGGATATCTTCGAGTCTATGTATTTTATGAATCCGAAATCAGATTATTTCAAAATTATCACAACTTTTCATTCTAGCATTATCCAATGAAGGACTTAGTTTCAAATTTATTTACCTTTAACATCGAATTTTTAAATTAGGGTTTATTCACAGTGTGAACGGAATTCATAGAGACTGAATATTTAAGAACTATTTGCCAAATAACGGTTGCAATATCAGTGAAAACAGGGAAATCTCATTAATTGGTGTGTGTACCAATTTCCATGGTTTAAATATAGCAAAAAATGGTCTTTGAATATATATGCAAGTTATTAACTTGAATATAATTTCTGGTGGATGATACCACTTCTCCTTTATTGATTTTGTTTAAGTAGTTGATTTAGGTAGCTTTACTTCGAATTAAGTATTTCAAGTAAGAAAGACATTTATATCGGTTATCGATTTTACCCTGATCTAAAGGTATCGAAACGTCATTCTTACATGATAGTTCATTGAACTAGAAACTAGGGCCGGCGTTTTTAACCTGGGGTTCGTGAAAAGTTCTTGGGGTCCGCAACATAAAAAATGTTGAAAACCTCTGAACTAAGGATATCATCTCCCATGAGAAAATGTGTGGTTTGTGATTCCGAATATTCGAGATCTTTCAAATGAGTTCTGTGGATAGTTCGATATTTATTTTGGAGCGAGAATAACTCAAATGAATCTAGAAATTACTTTTTGCTGCTTCGTCTCGTGTATCATGTACCAACCGAAAGGAGACTTGAAAGTAGATTTTGTGCACTGGAGGTCGAGTAAATAGATGAGTGCCTTCAAATTTATTCTTGTTGCAATCTTCGCGTTTTCAGTACTCTAAAAAGTTTCTTTTTCACAGTAAGGCGAACGCTTTACAATATATTGAAAAAAAGAGAATCGAATCACAATCGATGCAACATCTCCATTTATAATTTGAGCATATTGATCCAGTTAGATTGAATCACACTACAACCTACTGACTGATTAGGTAATATTTTCAACTCTAATTGTGGTGTTTGTGTTATAGTTATCCCAGAATAAACAAAAAATTAACATTTAAAATTTCAGATTATATGAAACATTTATCTATCGTTAAACCATCACTTTTATTTTCAGCATAATTTCCGAAGTTTACTGTTTTACATTTTGTGAATTTTAGCGCCATGCCCGAGTTAATCACGTTAATCGGAGTGTTAACCATCTTTTAATGAAATTTTGTGGTGGGAATTCAAGGAGGAGAGCTTAACATCCTGAGTTCAAACGGTCTAGCAGTTTACGGAAGTTTGTATATGTCTGTTAAAGATCCCACACATTATTCTTAAATAAAAATTACACTTAAATATTCATGCGTTGTAAAGCACGATGTAGGGTGCCAAGACAAATGACCTTGCTGACTGCCCCATATAACCGACAAAATTTCATCTGTATCGAAAACGCGAATTTATCAAAGCTAGGCTCAGTTATCGGGTAACTCAGAAGTAGGCCTAAAAAAATTAAACACGAACGACGGATCTACATGTTATCTTGGCAAAAACTGCAGTAGGATCCAACTTTAAATTATTTAACAAGTATTTTTTATGACTTAAGGTAATATTAATCTTGAGATAGTAGAATGCGGATGACCTAAAATGTTCAAATAAAAGTATGAACTATCTTTTTTATTGTTGATTTGGGGAGTCCTCAATAAATAGAGATAAATTTGTGACCCGGCGAACGTGACAAGAACGACGGTGGATTGACTCGACTATTAGCTCAATTTCTCTAATTCTTGTTCAGTCTTTTAATTGGCCAATTATTGAAGGATTAATGAACGTGGGAAACGAGGTGGTAAAGTAATGGTTTTGTGGGTTTGTTTACCTTTCTCCCATATAATTTTACCATGTGGAACATGAAACCGGCCATGCGAAACACTAGATTCGGTCACCTAACAGAGACTACCTGAACAAAACGGTTTAGTGTAACAACAATGATGCTATTTTTGGTTAAAACTGAGAAAACGTAAATTTTGCATAAATGACATGTTAAATCTAATTGATTTTGTTAACGATCTATCTGTTCCTATATCTTCCAGCTAAATACAAGCTACGTAGAATCAAATAGAGTGCATTTTTAAATTTTGAGACCCGAAATATTGAGTCACGTTTTCCACTCTGAAAATCATTATTTGGGTCCAAGACGGCCAAGTATTTGTTCGAATATTAGATTTCATCAATGAAAAAACTCTTGGTAAGGATTTAGAATTGGTAAATAAGTGATTGAAAAATTTGAATTCTCGGAAACCTTCAGATAATGATGAAAATTCATAGTTTCCATGGCAAATACGAATTGCTTAACTCCTAAAATATTATTGATCGTTGAGGTAATGACTCGTTCGGAAACTCCTGTATTTACCTTCAAAGGTAACCACATGGATCTTGAAACTGGCCACGCGAAACTTCAAAACTTATCAACAGAGACTGGTTGTGATCAAAATCAAAAATATTTTAAATCTCAAAATTTGTGAAATGATGTTTTCAACCGAAAATAACTATAAGTGTTTAATTTGGTCATTTTATTAGTAAAGTCTCTGTTGGGTGGCCAAATTTAGTGTTCCATGTGGCTTAATTTCGTGGTGCTTCTGGCCAAATTCTAAGGTAAAACCGGTACCAACAACAGCGATTATACAAGAGCCACAAAATATGTGATTTGTCCCGATATCTACTTCACTATGGTCGTAAAAAAATCTTAGACTTCTATTTAAACAGAAAACATCCATTTTGGAAAGTATACTTATCTCAAATAAGATAAACATCCTTTGTATGGTTATGATAAGAATATGAATAAAAGATTATCAATTCTTCATAGATTTCATGTGGTCGCGCCAAAGTTAACCCGGTAAAAGCTTTTCATCACCGAAAATGCTCTTCACTTAGATATGCTTCTGGTGATACCGTAACGTGTTAATCAACTCAAATCTTTGGGTTTAGCCAAATATAGTTCATTTAATTAATTTTTGAGGAAATGAAATCAGCGAACCTACGCCCGCTTATTGGCCGAAGCAACTACCATACAATTTTGGTTCGGCGGAGAAATATCGCACATAGTAAAAAATAAATGTTCATCTCTAATTTTTTAGTTATAAAACACAACAATCCTTCCTGATTTTTTACCAGGAGATTTATTACGAGCCATTAATGATGTATTCGCGAATTCCAAATTATGTGATGGTAAAATATGCTGGCTAAAAATTTTTGGACCTTAAATGAGAGCTGTAATTCTGGCTGCAATATCAAAGATTGGAAAGGGATATTTTAAATTTTTCAATCATTAATCATTTTAAAGAAAAAGTACCAAGAAACTACCTTATCTAGGCTTTAGCGAATATTTGGATACTTCACCAAGATTAATTATGAAACATTGGAATCTTGTTTAGTATGGACATTCCCATACCTAAAACATTAAATTTGTTTATTATTTGATCGGGATTCTGAACAATTTAGAGTTTTAGCCAATTTCAGAAATGTCTCAGACAATTAAACGATATAATTGGACAATTCTAGGATTGAAAACGCCTTTCATGATCTAACCAAAATCTGAAACTCATGACTGTAAATCTGGACGTCGAGAAAACCGGGCTTCGAATCCAGCAGCTATTCATTTCAGTGGGACAAGCTGGTTCAAAAATACAGGGGTTTAGTTCAATTTTATAGACAACAAATTTAAGAACGAATAAAATAATAAAACGGTTAAGAATCAATAAAACTGTTCAGTTTTCTATAATTTTATAGTTGAAGGAAATTCTAACGTGGATTTTTGTCCCTAGTAGCCATCACAATCTTCTAATGTTACGATTGCTAGCCCTTCTGTCACGGAGTACAATAGCTAGGACTCATTATCGGGTCTACGACTCTTTACGTACCATTCCTACTTAGAAAAAACCTCCTCTATCGGATTTAAGAAGATCGAATAGGGTGGTAAATAAAAAAATTCAATACCCTTCATAATAAAGCAATAAAAAATTGTTGGGGCCTTGTGAAATCATACGTTGTTCATGATGGCAACCCATCGAGTATTTACCAAATTTTTTTTACATATCCCAGAAAACTTTCTTCTTTAATGGGTCGTTTGTTTATTTCTAATATAAGGTTTTTAAAGCTATTTAATAAAGTTGCCATCGATCAATAAATAATTGCACTAGCGAGATAATTAACCTTTGATTGTCATCATTTTTAATTTACATATCGTTTGGATGTTTTTAAGAGTTAACAGCGTGAAAAATACACAAAGTTTGTTATCAAACACTTATCAAGTTGTGAAAACCAATGAAAAAAAATGTTTGGACGCCAATCCAACCAGGGAGTTATGGATTTTAATTTTGATATATGCCTGTTCGAGAATAATTAAAAACCTCCATTATACATAGAACCCTTTTCCAGCTAGTTCATTCGAAATACAGGGTTTGTGAATTTTTTCAAATTTCTAACAAGTTTCAAGAAAAAAAAACAAAAAGAAACACTCTCCTCCTTATTTGACTCACCTACAACCAATCCTACCCTTGTTTAGGCAAACATCATTCGAGTTTAGAGCAAATATGGTTTCTCATGTTTTGCTCTATTGGTGTACTTGTGAATTTTTAGATAGACTGAAAAAAATGATAGTTGATAAACAAGGTTAATTATCCCTCTCGTGCAATTATTTTTTGATTCTTGACAACTTTTATTAAATAGATTGCAAAGCTTATTAAATAGATCGAAAGAGTGGGTAAAAATTGCGAACGATGTTCCAGCAAATTTTTAATTGTTGGTTTCTTTTACCTTATATTTATGGTGTGAACATA